>JBBPEB010000027.1:792500-902500 GCA_039096225.1 Blastocystis sp. Blastoise
ACACACACAGCATAGAGTTCTAATATTATCAGCAGAACAGAGCCAATCTATATAAAGAAAATAAAAAACACAAGAATCTACATTGTGTTGAATAGTTACAAACTTACAATTCTGACATTAAGGGATCCATAGGATCATACTACTTAAAAAACAAGGCCATAACAACGCTATGAGAAATTAGTTGATAAATAAAAGAAAATATAATAACCACTAAAAATTAGTTTGAGTTATCAGTAAGAAATTTTCAAACTCTTTAATAACTCATTTTTAGTAAATTCTAATAGAATTCTATGAATTTAATTAGCAAATTATTTCATTTCGACTTCTTTACTTAAAATGATTGGCTAAATATTAAATTTTGTTCCTAAAAATCAATTACTTTCGAATAGAATTCGACGATCGAATATAAGGGTTACTTGACAAAAAAAACGATGAAGGTCAAGTTCTTATAGAAAATAGTCAAGTTCTTATAGAACATCTTTCATATGATAAATAATGCAAAAATGAAAGAAGAATTATTATAAATCTGATTGGTTAAAGTCTAATTAGCCAATAAAATCACCGCGCAAAGTTAACGTAAAAATGGTATGGGATGCGCACTTAGTCAATTTCTCATTTGCCAACGATAATCCAGCAAGTATTTTTGGATCATTTTAAACATGTTTCAGCCATTTTCAGTCTTAATATGTATTTAAAAATAGTTTTATTGTTTTTATTTAGCAATTCTATTGTTTTTGATTTTTATCCATTAATTGTGTGCACAGATTGCTTTAATTCATAAGTGTATAACATAAATTAAGAATGAGTACACCATCTGAAGATGTTCCTAACTCTTCAACATATTCTATATCTGGTGCTTTGAATTTTCTATCACAAAAATTCTCGGAGTATATAAACATATCCTCATTATTATCAATAACTATCTATATCTTCCTTTTTTCATATAGAATTGAAACTAGCAATCTCTCATTGATGAATGAACGTGAATATTATATATC
Source organism: Blastocystis sp. Blastoise (assembly GCA_039096225.1). Lineage (NCBI taxonomy): Eukaryota > Bigyra > Opalinata > Blastocystidae > Blastocystis > Blastocystis sp. Blastoise. The sequence continues at coordinate 793,499 of JBBPEB010000027.1, forward strand.
ATATATCAAACGTCTTGAACAAGAAAACAAAGTATTATCTATTTTTTATAATTTTACTCATTTTTCAATTTAGATTCTAAAGAGTTGTATTGATGCTGTTTCTATTGTTTGTCATGTTCCAGAAGTATATATTATTATTATGTGTCATTTTTTAAAAATAATATAAAATTTTTTAAAGTATTATGACAATAATATTTTTTATTATATATATAGAAAATTGATTACTCCAGTCCAAAGTCCAAAAAGAGTTTTTGTCCTCTTCCTGACCCTTTAGAAACAAAGTATATTATAGACTTATTTAATATTATTATTGTTTTTCTTATTATTTATATATTATTGTTTTTCTTAATATTTATATATATTATTATTTTGTTTAATATTTATATATATTATTATTTTGTTTAATATTTATATATTATTATTTTGTTTAATATCTATATATTATTGTTTTTAACTTTTTTTTATATCATATTTTATTTCTTTATATAGTAATATGAGTCAAGATATAAAATTAAATCAAATTCGAAGTGTTATTGAAAATACTTCATTATCGCTTTCTACGTATATCTATATACATTATTATTATTTATTATTATTATTATATATAGAAATCATTCAAAAGAAGATGGTAAAAAATGTATTTTTTAAAATTATTTTATTTTTGTTTTATATGATACATATATTCATATATATATATATATATAGTATCTCCATATACATATTCCAGTGAGGAGTCTTCTTCTGTGACTCCCCGTTATAATTCAACTATATCTTCTTTCTCTTCTCCCTCACATCATGATTCTTTTACTTTTATGAAATATAAACATAATTCTATATTTAATACATTTAATAGTAATACTAGTAATAATAGTAATAATAATAGTTGTACTTCTACTCCTGCTCCTACTCCTACTCTTCATAATAATAGTAATAATAATTTGGTTAATAATAATAATAATAATAATAATAATAATAATAATAATAATAATAATAATAGTAATAATAATAAAATTTCTCATAATAGAAATGCTAGTTTCTCCTCTTTTAACGATTATAAAAAAGGATATAATTATGAAAATTGCCAAGGACAGTATAACTCTATGAAATCAGGTAAATATAAAGATATATATTTATTATTTATTTAATTTTTTTTTTTAAATTTTTTAAATAATAAATTAAGAATATATATTTATTTGTTTCTATTTCTTCTATTATATATATATTATTGAATATTATTATATATATTATTATATATATTATTATATATAGAAGATGGGATAACTAGTTCATTTAATGCTGTTCGTAGCCAATCAGAAAGTGTATCTATAGGTATATCTATGACATCTCTTATTAAACCTACTCCTACACGTATATATATATATAAATATATAATTATCTTTTACTTGGTACAATTGCCTTTTTTATTTTTTTTTTCTAAAGATTTTATTATTATGTTTTATATTGTTTATATATATATATATATATATATATATATATATATCTATATAGCAACATCAAAATCAGGATTACATGTAAATATCCCACAATACACCATGTCAAATAATATATATGAACGAAAGTCTCTTTCTCCTTTAAATATACATCAATCCACTTTATATTCACCTACACTTCTATCTAGACGAATAGCATCACCTCTTAACTATAATAATATGAATAATAATAATAATAGTAATAATAATAGTAATAATATGAATAATAATATGAATAATAATATGAATAATAATATGAATAATAATATGAATAATAATATGAATAATAATGATACTACTACTACTACTGCTAATAATAATAATAATAATAATAATAGTAATAGTTCTCGCCTTCTCTCTCAGGGTTTACCTAATAATTCATCAATAAAGAATACTGCGAATATTACTTATATGTCTCCCATCTTATCTCCTACTAATCATTCAGATATCTCTGATATCTCAGATACTAATGATAGTAATAATAATAATAATAATAATAATAATAATAATAATAATAATAATAATAATAATAATAATGCTACTACTAATACAAATGATGTTAATACAACAACTACTAATAATAATACTACAACTACTAATAATAATACACTTGTAACATCTATTTATGATACTTCTTCTTCTTATAATTCTATTATTATTCATAATACAGATACATGTATATCAGATATATCAGTTTCTCCTATTAATATTACTTCTACAACTTTAAATCCAATTTCACCTCCAAATAATAATACTCCTTCTACTAATACTATTAGTACTAGTATTACTATACCTACTACATATGATAATAATAATAATAATAATAATAATAATAATAATAATAATAATTCATTATTATCTACAAATATTCCTTCCGTATCTATTCCTCCAACTACTGTATCCCCTACTTCTACAGTACTTCCCTTTCAGCCTCTTCACCCTATTCCTTCAACTCCTATTTCAACATCTTTTCATAAAGATATTCGACCTGTTACTATTCGTATACCCTCTCAATATACTATAGAAATAATGAATGAAAAGGAATTAAATACTATAGTATCAAATAGTAGTAATAAGAATAATATGAATAATAATATCTCAGATACTAATAATAATAATAATATGAATAATAATATCTCAGATACTACTACTACTACTAATAATAATAATAATATGAATAATAATATATCAGATACTAATAATAATAAGAATAAGAATATTCCTTTTACTATTCCACTTCCTGTTCCTCATATATCGGCTACTATTCCTAATAATATTAATAATAATAATAATAATAATAATAATATTCCTATTAATACATCTAAATATATAGCTGCTTCTAAATCTATTTCTAAAGTATCTGATTCTATTCGACCAAATTCTACAGTTTATATAACAAAACCATTATTGGCTCCTTCACCAACTATATATATACATTCACAAGAATATCCCATGTTTATTTCTCCTCATAATTGTTCATTCACTTCAGAAGCAGAAATACCTAATTCTACTACTAATAATAATAATAATAATAATAATAATAATAATAATAATAATAATAATAATAATAATAATAATAATAATAATAATAATAATAATAATAATAATAATAATAATAATAATAATAATAATAATGCTACAAAAAGACTATCATTCCATTCCCGTGGGAATCTACCTGCTTTTTATCATGCTAATTTGAATGAATTAATTGATAATGATGAAAATGAAGACATTTCAGAACTTATTACTCATAATAATCTTAATATAAATAAGAATATAGAATCAACAAGTGGTATCCCTAGTCCTGTATATAGTACTAGTTCTTCTGAAGTAGTAGCTGCTCCTTCTACGTATACAGATATTATACAATCTCCTCCTTCCTCACCTTCAATTCAATCTGTATCTATTTCTCCTATTAAGCAAACAATCGCATTTGATTATAATGAACAAAATCTATCATATAATAATAATAGCATTAATAATAATAATAATAATAATCTATCTTTATCTGTTTCTTCTCCTTCTTGTATTTCTACTTCGACTTGTCATAGTATTGAGAATAATAATAATAATGAGAATAATGCAGAAAAAGAGAATAATAATAATATAGAGAATAATAAAGATAAAGAGAATAATAATAATATTGAGAATAAGAATAATAATGATATCAATACAAATAAGTCTATTTCAAAGAATATAAATACCGATATAAATGATAAGAATGGTTTATATTTAAGACGAGAAGATTCTGTTCCTACACCATTAAATCCAATTAATGAAAATATACATATAGACGATAATAATATTGATAATATTATTGATAATAATAAAGATATTTCTGAAGAAAATATAACAAAAAATATTTATAATAATCCAGTTGAATTATATAAAAGTCCAATCTCAACTCCTAATAATAAGATTAATAATAATAATAATAATAATAATAATAATAATAATAATAATAATAATAATAATAATAATAATAATAATAATAATAATAATAATAATAATAATAATAATAATAATAATAATAATAATAATAATAATAATAATAATAATAATAATAATAATAATAATAATAATAATAATAATAATAATAATAATAATAAACCTAGTTATATAGACTCAGTATCTTCTAAAGATCGTCTTTCTACATCTAATATGTCTATTTCTTCTTCTTCTTCTTCTCGTCCAAGTATATCTCCTACTCGATATATAGATACAGAAGAAGATAATTCTTCTGAGAATATAAATCGTCAAACTATTTTATTTTCTGATTATTCAAAAAATGATAAAACATATATTCATTCTCCTATATCTCAAAATATCTCCTTAATTTCATTAGAAACAAGAGGAATAGAAAAAGAAAAAGAAAATAAGGATAATGAAGAAGAAGATAGTATATTAAATAATAATAATAATGATATTCAAGATGATAATAATAATGATACTCAAGATGATAATAATAATGATACTCAAGATGATAATAATAATAATATTCAAGATAATAATAATACTATTCAAGATAATAAAACAATGAATACCCCAACAGAGTCTCTTCCATTATCAATTCAACAAGAAGATCTAAACTCTCTTGGTATAGATACTTCTATATCATTATCACCTATTCAAAATAATTCTAAAGATTTATCGTCAATTACTGAAGATCATTTTGAGAACTCATCAATTGAAGATGAAATCAATATTGAAAATAATATGAATCCCTCGAAACCCTCATCGCCGTTACAAAATAGCGTTGTAATCCCTCCTGACAATCCATGTGTTCTTCAAGTTTTATGTATATATATATATATATATATATATATATATATATATATATATATATAAATTCTTATTTGCTTTAGCTATTAAATTTTAATACTATATATGTTTACTTATTTTTTATATATATTTACTATTCTTTTTATAGGTGATCCCGCCAATTTCCCTTTAATTGGCGCCATCATTCCTGATGATTATATAGAACTACATACTATCACAAATTATGCATCTTCTAAATTGTATATATATATTTTTATTTATTATATATTATTTATATAAAAAATATAATATTATTTATATAATATTAAAAATAATAATAAGTATATTATTATAAAAAGTAATAATAAATATCATAATAAATATTATACTATATGATATCTCTATAGTCATGTATCTCCTATTTATACTCTCTCTTCTCATCCCTCTCTTCCATTTATGATCACAGGATCACAAGACGGTCTCGTCTGCTTATGGAATATTAAAAAGTATAGCTTTTATTAACACTATTATTATTATTATTATTATATATATGTTTATTATTATTTTTATTAACGATATAATTATTTATTATTATTATTATTATTATTATTATTTTATTATTATCATAATTATACTCTATATATATATAGAATATCTTCTAATCTTGTTCCCTCTCGTACATATATGGGGCATCAAGGACCTATATATACGTCTACTTATCTTCCTAATCTCAATATGGCAATAACTGCGGGAATGGATGCTTCTATTTATATATGGTCTTTACCTACTGTTAGTCAATCTTATGAAAAACAGTATGAACGAAATAATGATGGACTGTATATATATATTGTTATTATATATATATTATTATAATATATTATATATATATGAATTTATTCTTATTCCTAATATATATGTAGTAAATATTGTTTGCAAGGTCACCATGATACTATTCATTCTATCGCTTCCCACGGGAATCATAACTATTTAGTTTCTGCTGGAGCTGATCAAAATGTATTCTTATGGAATATTACTGGTATATAGTATTATTCTATTTATTATAGTATTATTCTATTTATTATAGTATTATTCTATTTATTATATTATTATTCTATTTATTATTATTCTATTTATTATCATATTTATTAATTTATTTATTATTTTATTTATTATTAAATTTATTATTTTTTTATTGTTTTATTTATTATTATTATTTATTACATTATTTATTATTATATTTATTATTATATTTATTATTATATTTATTATTCTATTTATTACATTATTTATTATTATATTTATTATTATTATTTATTATTATTATTTATTATTATATTTATTATATAGAAGATGAGGAAACAATGGATCCAGAACCTTATGAATGTACATATCTTCCTAATATATCCGATTGTCCCGCGGGAATAAGTGAAGTTTTACCAACTTCTGTTTGCTATGAAGATGTTGATCCATATATATTTGCAGTAGGAATGAATACAGGTCATCTAGGACTTGTAGATATACATGAACAACAATCGATATATACTTATAACCCTGCTATTTATGGAGACTCTGTATATAATGTAAAATCTCATTCTCAATTACCGTTATTCTTAACTGGAAATAAATCAGGATATTTGTATCTCTATGATACACGTGATAATCACGTGGTTACTGGATGGAAGGCTCATAATGATTCGATATCCTCAATGGTAATTCCTAACGGATACGATGTTTGTATTACGTCATCTTATGACGGATCTCTACGCATATGGGATCTTAAACAGCGCACGTGCATACAGGAACTTTCCGATCTACACGATAATATATATGATGAATCAATAACAGCTGTGGACTATTCGTCATCAACTGGATTCATAATAACCGCGGGAGTTGACCAAATTGTCAACTTTTATAATATGGTTTAATTTTTATTTTTATTTAATAATAAATTTTTAATATATAAATGTATATATTTCTTTTAAATATATCCTTCTCTCTTTATTTTTGTAAACTTTTCACGTGTATATATTCATTATTTCTTATTCATACTATTTATATAATTTTAAATTGAATATTATTTTTCTTCTTTTTATCAGTCCATTTAACATATATATATATATATGCATTTTTCTATTTTTCTTTGCTTCCTGTCTTTCATAATGTGATTATTATTTTAACTTTTAAAAATTATTCTCTTGTTTGTTATCTATATTTATTAGTATATTATTTATAATAATAATATTATTATTCTTCATACATTTTCATGCTATTTGCTTTCTTTTAAGAATGTATACAGTATTTCTTTTATATGTATATATAATTTTTTTTTATATTTATAAAATAATGAATATTCATATAATTCATTACTAGTTTATGGATATATTCTATATATATAAACAAAATAAAAGTATTTATTTTATCTAATTGCTGTTCATATATAATTATACTAATAATAATAATAATAATAATAACGTTATGGCATAGAATAGTTGTAGTTAGTATCAATAAAATAAAACAAAACATTTATAATCATTATATAAAAACCCGACTTATTTTCAATTATATATTATATATTAAAGATTAACACGGTACCAAATCGATTCATCATCTCCGTACGGAGGTGGTAAACTAAATCGAATTCTATTCGAGTCTGGACTGACATCTGTGACTTTTATAGCAACACGTGACCCCAATGGTGGGAAATTATAAGTAGGAATTTTTAGTATTATTCCTATATATATATAATATATTATTTTACTAAAACTTTATTAATTGTCATATAAAAAATAATATATATATATACTTAAATCTTCAACATAAAGAGATAACATTGATGAACGAGGCCTATATATATTATATTATATATATTATATTATATATATTATATTATATTATATATGTTAAACATATACGAGACTGCTTCAAGAGAAGCGATAGCAGCTGATAAAACAATTCCATTCATTTGATTGGATATTGATGAAATAGTATTTTCTGATGAAACTACTGGCTTTTCTTCTTTTGATTCTGAATCTATATTGTTTTTTAATGATGGAATAGTATTCTTTCTATTTAAAACGGATTCTAACTGCTTTAATAATAACCATGTTCCATAATGTTTCTGTAGTCTTTTTGCTTCGCGTTCTCTTTCAAATGATTCTTTACATATATATGTTATATCTTCTTCAGAATAGGGCAATGGCTCTCCATAAAGGAATGCTTTCAATTGACGATGAGAAATCATATCATTATATCGACGCAAAGGAGACGTTATCTATATATATATAATAATAATATACATATATAATAATATAAAATATATAATATATATATATATATAATATCTATATATATAATAATATAATAATATATATATTACTTGAACATATTCATTTAAGCCTAAAGAGGCGTGCATTTCCGCGGGGGGAGTTGCAGAAATAGCAGAAGGTGGAGAAATCATCAGTGTCATATAATCATATAAATAAGAATGTAATTTGTACGAAGAGTATAGAGAGTAAATAGAATTAAGAAAGTTTATATATATATATATATAATATTTATTATTATTATTATTATTATTATTATTATTATTATTATTATTATTATTATTATTATTATTATTATTATTATTATTATTATTATAAACTTAACAATATATAATGAATCAAAATAATCACGGGGATATCTTCATAAATCGAATATCATTGGGTGCCAATCGTGTATTAAAATCTTGAAATCGATATGGAAGCGGTATATTCTATATATATATATATATATATATATATATATAATATATATTTAAATAAAAAATGAACCTATTCAAATTAAACATAATATACAAACATATATATATATATACATGTTCTTTTCCAAATTTTCCTGCCACTTCTCCCGCTAAAATCATCATTTCTTTCACTACTAATTGAGCCTATATATAATAATATATAATACTATAATTCACATAATAATATAAATAATATATAAGTATAATTGCATGTATACTTTTGAATATGTATTTTCTTTGCCTATAGTCCCCGTGATAGCGTCTCCCGTGGTTTTTATATCTAAATTAGGGATATTATAATCGATAGCTCCCCGTTCTTCTCTATATATCTTTCTTCTTAATGCATATGTATATAATGTATTTAATAAATTATTCTTTATGGAATTCGATATTGGGGGACTACACCACGTGTTCTTAGGTATATCACATGATTTTTTAGTTGATTCTGGAATAGTATTTTTCTCTTTATTAGAAAATAATTTTTGGAAATTCTGAGAATACAAATATTGTTCTGAATCTGAAACGGCAGTCAATTGTGTGTTTTCTATAGAATTTAATGAATCTTTAATTCCTTCATTGATTGGTTGTTGTGAAATAGTATTCCCAAGTATTTGATTTGCTTCTTCATAAGTCATTCGCTCAACATTATATAATAATGAAGTATATAATTGATATTTATATATAGATCCATCTTCATTCAAATCGACTTGTATAGTAAATCCAGCAGGAACAGAAACTATATATATAGCAATAATATTAATAATATATATAATGGTAATATTATTATATAAAATAAAATACAAACATATATACTTGTATCTTTAGAGAGAGAAGAAATAGCCGAAAGAGACTCAGGAAATAAATAATGAACTATATATATATATATATAAACACTATTTTTATTAAATGATTATTCATAAGAACATAAGATGATAAGATTATAAGATTATAAGATTATATATATATATATACCTTGATTGGGCATAAATAAAGTAGCTCCTCTTATTTGTGCTTCAATATCCGCGGGGGAATTTGGTTGTATATAGAGTGAAGGATCTGCTATATGTATTAATATACTATTATTATATACAGATATAGCATCATCTATTTCAATTGTCTATATATATATAGTATTATTATTAGATTTAATATAAATAAAGTAATAAATAAAATAATAAAATAGAATTATTTTAAATCTATTCATCTATATATATATATATACATCTTGACTATCAATAGCTAATGCTTCTATATATATATTTCTTCTTAATGATTTATCATATAAACTATCAAGAGATGGTTTAATTGACTCAATTTGAGAAATAACCGCGGGGGAATGTGGTATAAAACCAGGATGCGTTGAATAAAATATTTCTGTAGACACATATGGCGGTATAATTTGGAGGGAACGAAGAAGTGTAGATGCCTATATTTATAAATATAAATAGATGCAAAAATACAACTAAAAATATATATATATATATATAAAACTATAAACAAATATATAATTAATATATATATATACAGCTGCATTTGTAAATAATTGATTTGGAAATAATGATTGAAGTATAATTTTATTAACTAAATATAATGATGAATTGGTCTATATATATAAACATATATATATTAATTGCTAAGGAAATTATAGATATAATATATATATATATACTTCAATTTCATTAGGAGTACATTGAGATAGTATTCTTAAGCACGTGTATATTGACGAATAATAATTCTTTCTTTCATTATAAAACGTTTCCTATATAATATTATATATATAATAATAATATTATTATTTATAATAGTATGTATACTGAATGAATCGAGTATTCTTTTAGAAATTCCTGGCAGCTATATATATATATATATATATATTGTTAAAGAAAAGTATATATTAATATTATTATTATATACAGTTGTGGAGTGACTTGAAGATTAAACGTTGAAAGAATTGTATTCATATAATTTATATAGGATAATTTATATAGAGGAACCTATATAATATTAAGAATAATAAATAACAATAATAAATTTTATTCATAAAATTTATAGATAGAGGAATCTATATAATAAAAAAAAAAGAATAATAATAATAAATTCTATTCATATAATATATATAAGGATCTATATAATAAGAATAATGAATAATAATGAATACTTCCATGATTGCTCAAAAGATCATAAAAAACATCATATTTATAATAAAAAAATATTTTAGTTAAATAATACATATATATACATCTTCTTTTCGATGACATTTATATATAGATGGAGAAATAAGAGAAGAAGAAAGACATTGAAAGAAAGAAGGGGAATAAGTTAATACCTATATATATATATATATATATATATATATAGAATAAACTTTATTTATATATATAAAGATTATTTACTAAAAATATAATAATACTAAAAAAATTATTTCTATTAAAAAAATAGCTAAAAATATTATGATAGAAGGCTTATTCATAAATAGAATTTACTTACTTAAAACTATAATAATAAAGAATAATATATAAATATATATATATACTCTATTAATAGCTATAAGACAAATTAGTTCTTCATAATTTTTAAACCATTTTTTAGGGCATTTTCGACAGACTTGAGATGCATTAAAAGATGATAAATTATTCATAGTATTATATATATAAGGACTATAAGCATATAATTCCTGAACTAATTTTTCTGATTCTCTTTGTAAATAAAATAAATCAAAATTCTCAAATTTATAAGGCTTTGGTAAGGGTAAAGAAATAAAACATTCTAAAGGATAAAAAGGTACCTATATATATAGAGAGAGAAAACAAATTAGTTTTTAATGTATATGAAATTAATGAATTATTTAAATTGAAACACTTTTAGAAAATCCAATATTCCAATAAAAAAATTGTATATACTTTAAGACTTTTTCCTTCTCCATTTTCGATTAAACATTTGTTTCTTCCATCTTTTGTGATAACACCTTTAAAAACACAAAGCTCATTCATCCAGAACTTTGTTTTTCTATCAAGTATAGTTCCTTCATCTGGAATCTTATCAATATAGTCATCATCTAAGTCTTCTTCTAATGATTTGAAACCAAGATATGTATTCACAGATGTGATAGATCTTATTAAAGGTCTTGAACCACTTTTTAATAATCGTATCAAGGAGAAAACGCCATTTTGATGAAGAATTTGGTTCATTCTTTTGTTTTTGTTTTTTTTTTTTACTTAGTATATGCCTTTTATAAACCAGATCTATTAATAAATGTTCAATTCACGCTTTATCTATATTAAAAATCAAAAAAATATTTTTGTACGCCTTTTCCCGATCCCGCGATTTTATGTAATATTCTGACCTATCATCGTTTTCTCATGCTCTATCTCAATTCCCGCGGAAATAAATTAATTATCTGAGGAGATGTATGATATATCTTGGATTTTTGACTTTAGAAACAAAATAATATACGTATTTTCCATAGATCCACCCTACAGAGATTTATGTTTTTAATTTATTTTTATATCTTTATTCATTTTGTATAAAAGGTCCTCAAAAAATGCAAAACGACGAAAAGTTGTTATTTAACTATTATTTTGAAGTCAGACTTGAGAAGAACGATTTTGATGATTATAATCCTAAGATTGCTCTTCAATATCCTGATACTGCTTCTCAAAAGCTTCCTCCTACACTTGCTGAATTCATTTTCCCTGATGCTAATGAATTCAAACCCATGACAGAATATACTCCGTAATTTTCTATGTTTATCTTGCTTATTATTTTATTTTAATTATTTACAATTTTTTATAGTGAAGAATATACTGTTGTTTTAACTGGTGATGGTGGTGTCAGATTATATGGTTTTTGTAGAAGATATTTACCCAATGGTGTTGGTGGCCGATATGATGTTGGTGCTCGTACTCCTATGGTCAGTTGTATTGTTTCTTCTAGACCTTATTTTACTTGCTTCTCTCACATGTTAAAGATTGTAAACACCATGAATATTGTTGATAGTGAAAAAGTAATTTTTTTTTTAATAAATAATAGTTATTAAAATTCAATTATAGTTTTTTTTTTTAATTCTATATATATATATATATATAGACTGTAGATTTTATAAAAGCTGGTATGGAATGTCCTGTTCCTAAACCTGGTGAGAAATTCAGTATAAAAGGATATAAATTTGAACGTCCAATGGATATGGATGCTCCTCTTATTGATGTATATATATATATTATTACTATTATTATTATAATATTTATTATGTTTATTATTATATTTATTATTATATTTATTATTATTACTAATATAAATATATATAGATTAAATTGGCACCTCTTGTGTCTAGATTTGATGTCAAAACATTAACTTTAATTTTATCTGCTTTAATGTGTGAAAAGTATATATATATATATATATATATATATATATATATATTATTATTATTATTATAGGCGTATTATTTTTGTATCTAAGAGTCTTTCTGTATTATCTGAAACTATTCATGCTGCAGTCGCTTCTTTGATATATATATATATATATATATATATATATATATATATGTATACATTATTATTATTATTATTATTATTATTATTATTATTATTATTATTATTATTATTATATATAGGAATCCCTTTATATGGCATCATGTCTTTGTTCCTATTCTCCCTGCTCCTATGTTAGATGTTGCTTCTGCTCCTATGCCATTCCTTATTGGTATCAAAGAAGGACAAAGAAAAGTTATTGCTAAATTACCTTGTGAACCTGTATATATAATATTTATTCTAATTCATTATTATTATTATATATTTTTTTAAATATATTAGATATTTATTTATTAATATTAATAATATAATTATTATAATATATATAGACTGTATATGTTAATATTGATGAAGGTACAATTGAAAATCCTGAAGAAGAACCTATTATTGATATATATACAAAGGCTAATGCTCCTACTGTTTCTATGTCCTCAGTAGGTAAAAATGTTGCTATGCTTGGTAAGAAGATGGGTTATGATATGACAGGATTAAAGAGTGCTATGTCCGCTCTCTCTAGAGTGGGTAATACCATTAAACAAACTGTTACTGGTGTTGATCCTGTTGATTTCTTAGTTAGAGCTCTTAAGTATATTATTATTATTAAATATGTTATTAAATATATTATTATTATTATTATTATTATTATTATTATTATTATTATAGTTATGCTAAGGAAATTGCTGTGGGTCGTGCTGTTTTAGAAGAAAAGAGATTATTCTTTAGTTACCTCTCTTTCTTCTGTAGTATATTTGGTTGTTATAATGATTATATGGCTCCTTCTGCTGATGATGATAGACTTGGTGAAGATGAATTTAGTCGTGAAGATTATTTATATGAATTCTCTAAAGCTGTTAAAGGACCTCTTAATGATGTATTAAAAGAATTCCAACATTCTCAAATGTTTGAACGTTTTATTGATCCTCGTGTTGTTGTATATATTATATATTATTATTATTATTATTATTATTATTATTATTATGTAGAAGCATAATATGGAAGATAATCCTGAACATTTTAAGGGTAAAGAACCAGTAGTATTACAAGAAGGATTATTTGAAAGAATTGCCGTTATGACTGAAGGCTCTTTCTCTCCTACTGTTGTTAAAGATGCTGTTAGACAATTGTAATTATATACTATTATTATTATTTATTGTTTTTTATGTGTTTTATATTTATTATTATTATTATTATTATTATTATTATTATATAGAAATCCTCCTGAAAAAGAGAGTGCTTATCGTAATTTTGTGTTTGAATTAACTTCAAATACACCTGCTCGTTTAAGTATACCTAAAACATTTAGTAAATTAGCATTAGGTAGTTATGATAGTTTATTATGTAAAGATATAATGGAATCTTTATTTTGGAGATTAACTGATACTGATAGTAATAATTGGAAACATGGATTAAAAGCATTACAATTATTATCTTATTTACTTATTAATGGTAGTTATAGAGTATTAGCAGATTGTTTACAGAACTTAGATTTATTAGAACGTCATTTCTTTTATGTTAATAAAACTATTGAACATAGCAGACAAGAACAAAGTATATTATGTTTATTATTATTATTATTTATTTATTTATTTATTTATTTATTTATTTATTTATTTATTTATTTATTTATTTAAAATTTTCTGTATATTATAATTAAATATATATATATAAATATATATAGTTCGTTTATATGCTCAAAGAGTATATCGTTTAATTGTTGAAAGAAGATGGTTTATAAAAGAAAGAGAAATTATTAATAATAAGAAGAGAGAAATTTCTAGAATCTTAAAACAAACTACTACTGAAGAAGATGTTATTACTTTACATAAATTAGATCTTGAAAAGGTATATATTATTATTTATATATTATTTATATATTATTATTTTGTTTTATTAATTAAAATATTTGTAATAATAATATTAAATAATAATAATATCTTATATATATATATATATAGGTTGCTTCTGTACCTTTTGGTTATTTACAATTATCAGTTCGTCCTTATGGTTATGTATTAGATAGTGATTCTACTACTAATTTTATGAATGATGAACCTAAAGTAACATTATCTGTTCATGAATATAATTTAGAAGGTTATGATATAATGCAAGCTATGGATTTAATGTTAGATGAAGAGAATGAAGGTAATAATAATGAACAAGATGAAGGTATTACTCCTCATACTCCTATGTTTGCTGGTGAAACACCTGATGGGGATGATAATGATAAAGATGAATATGATTTAACTGGTAATAGAAAGAGTTTAAGAAGTTTAGCTGATAAATTCTCTTTTAAGAAATCTACTAAACATATTGAAGAAATACCTGAAGAAGAAGAAGAAGAAACTAAAGAACCTGCTGTTGCTGAACCTGTTGCTCCTGCTGCTGAAACTGAAGAAAAACCAAAGAAGAAAGTTGTTAAGAAGGTTGTAAAGAAGGTAGTCAAAAAAGTTGAAGAGAATAATGATTTATTAGGTTTAGATACAAATTCTGAATCTGTTTCTGAAGAAAAGAAAGAAACAGAATCTACTCCTGTTGCTACAACTGAAGGTGAAGAAAAACCTAAAAAGAAGATAGTTAAGAAGGTTGTAAAGAAGGTAGTCAAGAAGGTACCTAAGAAGGAAGATGAAGCTGCTCCTGCTACTGCTACTACTAATGATAATGATTTATTAGGAATGGATACTACAACTGAGTCTACTTCTGCTGCTCCTATTACTAGTACTGAAGAAAAACCTCAAGAAGAATCTGTACCTGCTATAGGTGCTGAAGATGATATCTTTGGTATTGGCTCTACTTCTGAATCTACTACTACTCCTGCTGTTGCTACAACTGAAAGTGAAGAAAAACCTAAAAAGAAGATAGTTAAGAAGGTTGTAAAGAAGGTAGTGAAAAAGGTAGCTAAGAAGGAAGATGAAGCTACTCCTGCTACTACTACTACTACTAATGATAATGCTGTTGAAGATGATCTTTTAGGTATGGGTCCTTCTACTGAAGAAAAACCTAAAGAAGAACCTATTTCTGAAACTGCTCCTGCTCCTGTTGCTGCAGAAGATGATTTCCTTGGAATGGGTGCTTCTGAACCTACTTCTGCTCCTGCCGCTGAAACTGAAGAGAAACCTAAGAAGAAGATAGTTAAGAAGGTAGTCAAGAAGGTCGTTAAGAAGGCTGCTTCTCCTAAGGTTGCTGAAGAAGCTGCTCCTGCTCCTGTTGCTGAAGAAGATGATTTCCTTGGAATGGGTGCTTCTGAACCTGTTGCTCCTGCTCCTGCTACTACTGAAGAACCAGCTGCTAATGCTGTTCCTGTTTCTGAAGATGATTTCCTTGGAATGGGTGCTTCTACTGAACCTGTTGAAACTGCTGAAACTGAAGAAAAACCTAAAAAGAAGATAGTTAAGAAGGTTGTAAAGAAGGTCGTTAAGAAGGCTGCTTCTCCTAAAGTAGAAGAAGCTGAGGATGATTTCCTTGGAATGGGTGCTTCTGAACCTACTACTGCTACTGCTCCTGTTACTGAAGAGCCTGCTGTTACTGTTGCCCCTGCTAATGATGATGATATCTTTGGTATGGGTACTTCTGAACCTGTTGCTCCTGTTGCTGAAACTGAAGAGAAACCTAAGAAGAAGATAGTTAAGAAGATAGTCAAGAAGGTAGTCAAGAAGGCTGCTTCTCCTAAGGCTGCTGAAGAAGATGATTTCCTTGGAATGGGTGCTTCTGAACCTACTACTGCTCCTGTTACTGAAGAACCTGCTGCTCCTGCTAATGATGATGATATCTTTGGTATGGGTGCTTCTACTGAACCTACTTCTGTTCCTACTGCTCCTGCTAATGATGATGATATCTTTGGTATGGGTGCTTCTACTGAAACTGCTCCTGTTGCTGAAACTGAAGAGAAACCAAAGAAGAAGGTTGTAAAGAAAGTAGTTAAGAAGGTAGTCAAGAAGGCTGCTTCTCCTAAGGCTGCTGAAGAAGATGATTTCCTTGGTATGGGTGCTTCTACTGAACCTGCTGCTCCTGCTCCTGTAGCTGAAGAAGATGATTTCCTTGGAATGGGTGCTTCTGAACCTGTTGCTGAAGAAACTGAAGAAAAGCCTAAAAAGAAGGTTGTAAAGAAGGTAGTCAAGAAGGTAGTTAAGAAGGCTGCTGCTCCTGTTGCTGAAGAAGATGATTTCCTTGGAATGGGTGTTTCTAGTGAACCTGTTGCTCCTGCTCCTGTAGCTGAAGAAGAAGAAGAAGAAAAACCTAAGAAGAAGGTAGTTAAGAAGGTCGTAAAGAAGACTGCTTCTCCTAAGGCTGCTGAAGAAGATGATTTCCTTGGAATGGGTGTTTCAAGTGAACCTGTTGCTGAAGAAACTGAAGAGAAACCTAAGAAGAAGGTTGTAAAGAAGGTAGTTAAGAAGGTCGTTAAGAAGGCTGCTAAGAAAGAAGAAGAAGCTGATGAAGATTTAATGTTTGGTGAAAAAGAACAATCTCTTGAAGATTTCTTAGGAATGTAAACATATTTATAATAAGAATTATATATTGTTGTATTCTATTTATATATTTTTTAGTTCTTTTGTTTTAATTACATATTGTTTTCTTATCATTTTTCATCGCTAGTTATATAGTATTTATTTATTAATATGATAATACTTGTTAGATTAAATGAATAGCTTACCCATAATAGTAGTTGTTTGGTTGTGAATATTTTTATAATATGTATACTAATTATGAAAAAAGTAATTTTATTATTAACAAGAGTTTATTTTAAATATAATCTCAAAATTAGTGAATATGTATTTATAACAAAACTATATATATTTATTAAGAAAAAAAACAGATATATAGAGTATTATAAAAATAAGAATGAATGAGAATTATTCAATTAGTATAAAGAACACAATGGGAATGGAATATACATAATTGTCATAAACTTGGAAAAAAATCTCAAAAAGAATTATAAACAATAATTATAATTTTAAAAAAAGGATATATATATATAATATATTTATAATAAAAAAGAAAACAATAATTGTTCAATAAAATTTCAAAAACAGAAAATATATATATATAACGATATAAGTGTCATAATAAATATATAATTTTATATATATATATATCTAATATTAAAATAAATAATTATTCTTCAAAATTCATTTACATATAATTTTTATAAATAAAAAAAAGTATACTAATAATAATAATGAATATAATGAAATATATATAAATTATGAGAAGAATATATGATTTATAATTTATATATATAAAAAGTATAACAAAATAAAAATATATGTAATGAAAACGTATGTATATATTATATAGAAAAAAGAATTATATATGTATGTATATATAAATATAAATATATATATTATATAGTTTAGAAGTTAAGATCATCTTCATTGTCCCATCCTTCATCATCATCAGCTATATTCAATTCATTCTATATATATATATATAGTAAATTTATTTAATAAAATTAAAAAAAAATAAATAAAGCAATAATAATTATATATATATATATATATATATATACAAAGTTATTAAGTAATTTAGTAGAAGTAGAAGGAGGAGCAACACGAGGAGCAGCTTTTACACTATATATATATATATATATATATATATAAATAAAAAAAAGAGAGAGTGATGAATTAAATATATATATATATATATATATATATATATATATATATATATATATATATATACGAAGGTGTCATGTCCATATCACTGAAGAAATCATCTTTTTTATGAATTGGTTTTCTAGGCTTACTAGCATGTTTCTATATATATATATATATATATATATATATAATTAGATTATTCTTATTAAAAATATATATATATATATACAATTTCAGGTTTGGTTTTTTGAATTTCAGAGTTATTAATTGGAATATTACTGCCGATACTGGAGTTACTTTTAGGAGGTACCTCATTGATAGAGTTATTATTGTTATTAATACTATTGTTTAAACTATTATTACTAGAATAATTATTATTAATACTATTATTATTAATATTATTATTATTTATAGAAAAATTATTTTTATTCACAGAAGCATATAATTTAGATCTATTACTATTATTACTATTAATATGACTATTAGGAGCTACAGGAAGTGAATTCGAAAGAGATATAGTAGTATTATTGGTATATAAAGGCATATTACACATAGAACATATAGTAGCATTTGATGGATTCATATAATCACCTATATATATATATATAATATATTATTGTTATTATTCTATTTATTATTATTATTATTATACTTATTATTATTATTATTATTATTATTAAAAAAATATATATAATAATAAATATATATATATATATATATATATACAGGTAGGACATTTAGTACCTTGGTTATTATTAAGGAAAGAAGTTTCTTCTTGTGAATCATATTGACTATTATTACGAATTAAACTTCTACTTAATAAATTCACATTTTCTTCATCAGTTGCATATCTATATATATATAATAATAATAGTTTATATAATAATAATAATAAATATATATATTTATATACTTTTGAGTAAGTTTATTAGCAGTTGAATTTTTAATTTTACTATATATATATAATAATAATAATAATAATAATAATAATAATAATAATAATAATAATAATAATAATAATAATAATAATAATAATAATAATAATAATAATAATAATAATAATAATAATAATAATAATAATAATAATAATAATAATAATAATAATAATAATAATAATAATAATAATAATAATAATAATAATTCAAATAATATTAATTCAAATAATAATAATAATAATAATAATAATAATAATAATAATAATAATAATAATAATAATAATAATAATAATAATAATAAATAATAATAAAAACATACGGTATAACAAAGAATACAACAATACCAATAATAAATACTAATACACATAAAATCATTAAATAATATAATAATTTTCCTGAAGGTTCGGGTATAAATACTAATTGTGAAACATCAGAATATACATTATTATTATTATCTCTTAATTCACATTTTAATGTATATCGAATATTTTTCTTTAATGGTGAAAAAACACCAGAATGACCAGAATTAGCTTTTAATTGAACTTCTTGTGATTTTTGAGGTTGTGCAATAAAACAAAAAGCAGTAACATCAATATTACTCTTTATTTGAAATTTAACAGAATGATCATCTGTACGCATATCAGAAAAAGATAATGTTGCTATATATATATATATAATAAATAATAAGTAATATTATAATATATAATATATAATAAATATAATAAATAATAAATAATAAATAATAAAAACAATAAATAATAAACAATAAAAATAATAAATAATAAATAAATAATAAAAATAATAATATAACTACATATATACGGTCAATAGTAATAACAGAATTATCAAGTACTTCAACAGAACCAGGAATATTCTCTTTACTTTCAGCATAACAAAATACATAATATTTAGTTTTGGGATTAAGATTTTCAATATTAATAGTAGCATCTGATTCTACAGTATAAGAAGGAGTAGATTTAAAAGAAGCAATACTAGGTTTTTTATTATGTTCACTTGCTTTACACCATAATGTACTTTCGATATTAGTATGAATATTAATATTAATATAAATAGCACCAATGTCTTGTAAATTCATATCAATCATAGGTATAACTTCTTCTTGTTCTATTAATATACTTTTATACCCAGTATAATACATATCTCCACTAACATCTTTAGCAAGACAGACTATACCTTGATTTTGTTCAATACTATCAGGTTTTAATATATACATAAATTTACCTTCATGTATTTTTATAATAGAACCATTATTAATTAATTGTCTATTTAATATATTAATATCAGGCATGTTCAATTTATCTACAGGTGTTTTACAATATATACTTATATCTGAAGTACTTTCAGCTATAGCTTCTATATATAATGAATGATGTTTTACAGAAATTACTATAGGTAATGTTATTAAATTATTCATTTGTATATTAGGAATTTGTTCAGGTTTTTTAGGTTTTAACATATTATCATTATTATTACTAACAATATGAATAGATGAATCTTCTTTTTCTTCTTCTTCTTTCTCTTTTATTTGTTTTTTAGCTAATTTACTAGTAAACTTAGCATCTTCTTCTTCATCTTCTTCTTTATCATCTTTATCATCTTCTTCTTTATCATCTACTTTATTCTTTGAAGAAATGTTTTCTTCTTCTTTTTCTATATTTTTCTTTTCTTCAAAATCTTCAACAACTGGCTTTACAATCTTAGATTTCTTCTGAACAGAAGTCTCTTCCTCATCATCTTCTTTGTCATTATCTATTTCTTCTTCTTCTTCTTCTTTTTCTTCTATTTGTTTCTTTATTGGTCTTAAATGTTTTTTAGAAGATTTCTTAGAGAGAATTGTCTTTTTAGCATCCATAACATCATCTATTTCACTACTATTATTATTATTATTATTATCATCTTCATCATCAACTACTTGTTTCTTTGTTGATTTCTTACTATTTTTCTTTAATGCATTTCTAGTCTTCAATACTTTTTCTTCTTCTTCTTTTTCTTCTTCTTCTTTATCTTCTTCTTCGTCAACTTTTGAAACAGTAGTACTAGCTTTTTTATTTTGAGTATTATCTTCTTCTTCTTCTTCTTCTTTATTATTATCAGCTATATCATCATTAGTTACAGATTTCTTTGTTCTTTTAGAATTATTTTTAGATTTTAAAGAAGTTATTTCAGTTATTTCATCATCATATTCTTTTTGTTGAATACGTTGAGATTTATTATTTCTATTTAAAAGTTTTTTAGATGTTTTCTTCTTAGGTAATAATTCTTCTTCTTCTTTTTCTACTTCTTTCTTTTCTTCTTCTTCTTCTTCTTCTACTTTTTCTACTTCTTTCTTTTCTTCTTTCTTTTCTTCTTCTTCTTCTTCTTCTACTTTTTCTACTTCTTTCTTTTCTTCTTTCTTTTCTTCTTCTACTTTTTCTACTTTCTTTTCTACTTCTTTCTTTTCTTCTTTCTTTTCTTCTTCTACTTTTTCTACTTTCTTTTCTTCTTCTTCTTTTTCTTCTTCTTCTTGTTTTTCTACTTTTTCTACTTTCTTTTCTTCTTCTTCTTCTTCTTGAACTTCTTCGACTTTCTTTGGCATAGGTTTTCTTGATATAATAGGCTTTCTTCTATTGATAGTTCTCTTAGAAGGAGCTGAAACAGTAGTAGTAATATCATCATTAGATTTTTCACTATCTGATTTCTCTTCAACAACAGTCTTTTCTTCTTCTTCTTTTTCTTCTTCTTCTTCTACTTCTTTTACTTGAGATTTCTTATTAAGTGGCTTTCTTGTAATTCTATTAACTTTTTTAGGAATTACTTCTTCTTCTTTTTCTTCTTCTTCAACTTTTTCTTCTTTAGGTTGTGATTCTATTTTTATATCAACTGTTTTAGCAGTATTATCTTTATCATCTTTTTCTTCTTCATCATCAACCTTATTAAGTTTATTATCAGAATTAGATTCTTTTTCTTCTTCTTTTTCTTCTTCTTTATTATCTTCTTTTTCTTCTTCTTTTTCTTCTTCTTCCTTCTTATTATCATCTTCTTCTTTTTCTTCTTCTTTTTCTTCTTCTTTAATTGATTGACTATTATTCTTTATTTGATTTTTACTATTAACGGCGGATTTTACAGGTGTTTTTATTTCTTCTTCTTCTTCTTTTTCTTCTACAACTTTATCTTCATTATCTTTATCCTTATCAGTATTATCAGTAGTAGTAGCATCACTAGTAGTAGTAGCATCACTAGTAGTAGCATCACTAGTAGTAGCATCACTAGTAGCAGCTTTCTCAGTAGTAGCATCAGTAGTAGTATTATTTTCAGATTTCTTTTCTTCTTCTTCTTCTTCTTCTTTTATTTCTGATTCAGAAATCTTTGTTGACTTTGTAATAGTTTCAGGAACAATAGTTTCTTCTTCTTTTTTTTCTTCTTCTTTTATTTCTTCTTTTTTAGATAATTTTACTTTATTCTTAGCAATAGCAATAGATATCTTATTTTTATTATTATTAAGAGAATTTGATAAAGAAGATTGTGATTTCTTTTTAAGAATGGATACTAAAGGAGAATCGATTTTCTTTTCAGAAATAGACTTTGTAGTAGTAGCAGTAGTAGTATCATTAGTAGTATTATCAGTAGTATTATCAGTAGTATTATCAGCTTCAGTAGTAGTATCCGCTTCAGTAGTAGTATCACTAGCAGCATCTTCAGTAGTAGTATCAGCTTCAGTAGTAGTATCACTAGTAGCAGTATTATCACCAGTAGTAGTAGTATTATCACTACTAGCATCATCATCCTTATTATCACTAGTAGCATCATTATCACTAGCAGTAGCATCACTAGTACTTAAATGTGCATCAGAATCTTTAGTATTATTTTCACTATTCTTATCATTATCCTTACCTTCTACTATTTTTTCATTATTATTATCAGCATTAGTAGTATCCGTTAAATCTTTGTTATTATCAATAGAATCTTCAGAAATAGTATTACTAGTAGTTTTCTTTGTCATTCTTAAAGGTCTTAATTTAGATTGATTTCGATTCGAAGTCATTCTATCCGATTTAACAGGTTTAACAGCATCAGTAGTAACATAATCAGCAGCAATAGCAGATCTACTAGTAGTAGTATCACTAGCATCACTAGCATCACTAGTATCACTAGCATCACTATTATTCTTATTATCATTATTATCTTCAACAGTATTATTATCAGTAGTAGTAGTATCACTAACAGTATCCTTAATATCCTTATTATTATCAGTAGTAGTAGTATCACTAACAGTATCCTTAATATTATCATCAGTATTATCATTATCACTTGTTATACTATTACTATTACTTTCTTTACGAGCAATTGAAGGAATAGCTCTATTCATTCTACTATTTCTATTCACTTTTTCTTTATTTTCAATAGTTTCAGAAACTGATTCTTCTTTATTATTAGCATCAGATACTTGAGTTATATCGACATTAGGTTTATTAATAATTTCAGGAGATTTCTTGACATTTCTTCTAGACATTGGTTTTCTTGAACGATTTACTTTAGGAGCAGTCTTCTTAACTGGTTTCTTTTCTTCTTCTTCTTCAGTCTTTTCATCTTCCTCTTCAGATTGTAATTTTCTACCAAAAAAAGAAGCATGATGTCCTTTACGATCTCCTAGATATTGATATTAAACATAAAAATATACTCTAATAGTATAAAACGAATGCAACAATAGAATTTAATGTTGACATACCTTTAACAGAAGTATCACTATATGACGATTGTCGAGAATGTTTAAGATAATTTCTACGCATCTTATAAATACCTTTTTCAGTTTGTGCCATGTCTTTTGCAGAACAGGCAAATGTCAACAAAGCGAATATTAAAAGAATAAATTTGATTGTATTCATTTTTCTCTTTTATTGATCACTACTTTTTGTTTAAATAGAATATAAATATTCCTTTTAAAATAGCTTTAAAATGATGAATAAAAGAACTAATTTTTTTTATCATCTATTTCGGAGAGTTTATACTGATTCCCATAGAAATTCATTGTTTCATGGAAATCTAACAGAAACGTCTTTCTTTCTTGTGATTTTCATGTTTATTTTCTGAATGAAAACAAAATCGTAATATTTATAAAATGACTAAAAACAAAACGATAAAGAAGATTTGCAAAGAAATATAAGCTGTCAAAGCAATAATCAAGTGAAATAAATATATTGGAAATCAAAAATCAGAAATAATTGTGGTTTTATGTAGAAAATTGTATGAAACAACCCCAAATAAATGTTTTTTTTAATAAATAATTTGTTTTATTTGCCAATGAAAAGTAATCATACAGAATATGATGAAGATACTGAGTAAGTATGTTTGAAACACGAAATTTGAAATCTTTTTAGACGCTAAGTCCAATGATTTCTTTAGCTTTTTGAGTGACGAGCATTGTTGACGTTACTGCTTGAATTCCGCCACATCCTTTAGTTCGTTCCTGTTTAGTGCAAGGGCTTCTGTTTTTAAATTTATCTAAATAATATGAAAATGGTTGACAATGAAGTTGTTCCTTTAAATGAAGACGATCTATATAAAAAAAATGAACATTTAATTATTTATTAACATGAAAAAGAAGAAGAGAATAATCATAGAATAAATATTTACCAGTAATATTACCATAATTATATAAGGGTTCTCCTTCTTTATTTAATGGAATATTAGCTTCTTTATAGAAAGTCCTTATATAAGGTTCTCCCAACCATACTTTTGCTACACGAATATAATTTCTTTGTATATCTTTTGTATTCACCTAGGAAATAGTATAGAAATAGATATATGTTGTTATGATTATTATGTTTATTATGTAGATTATAGTATTATATATTAAAATAATAATAATCTACATTATAATAATAAATAGTACATACAGGATAAGGAAAAGAACTTCTAAAAAGATGAGCAACATAACTATCTTTCGCTACCATAAT
Organism: Blastocystis sp. Blastoise; assembly: GCA_039096225.1. Lineage (NCBI taxonomy): Eukaryota > Bigyra > Opalinata > Blastocystidae > Blastocystis > Blastocystis sp. Blastoise. Next base: position 819,040 of record JBBPEB010000027.1, read on the forward strand.
ACGACCTCCACATAACCAAGTTCTATATATATATATTATTATTATTATTATTATTATGTTCACTATTATTATTATTATGTTCATTATTATTATTATTATGTTCATTATTATTATTATTATGTTCATTATTATTATCATTATGTTCATTATTATTATCATTAAAAAAAAAGAAAAAGAAAGAAAATAATATATATATATATATATATACCTTAAAGATATATCTACATTTTCTCCTCCCCACCTTACTAGTCCTTCGTCCATCATCCCTTGGGACCACCAATATTTAGTTATGGCAAACATACCTATATATATTATTATTATTATTATTCTAAGTTTTTATATATACATAAATTATAACATATAGAATAATATTTAACAATATTGTATATATGAAAAATAATAACGAATAATAAAATAAACTATAAAAATAATTAAATATATATAATAATACATAATAAATATAATAATAATGATTATTATTATATATACCCATAGTAATGGGTGACTCTAAAGAATTCTCACTCCCTCCACCCCAAAACTGATGTAAATCCCATGTAATCCCCGCGGAACTATACATATATATATATATACATAATTAATTATACACATATATAGTTCATTATATATATAATACACTATATTTATATATATAATGAATTATATATATAATTATTCTATATATATATATATACATAATTAATTATACACATATATAATTCATTATATATATATAACATTATATACCTTCCGAATCCTCCAGAAAGAGCTTTTGATGAGAATGTTTTATCATCTAAAATAAAATTTATAAAGTTAACTACAGTTCTATTGTTCTATACATATATACATATATATATATTATTATTATTATTATTATTATTATTATTACTATTATTATTATTATTATTATTATTCTTATTATTATTATTATTATTATTATTATTTTGTTACAAAAATTAGTATAGTTTCATATTTTAAATATACACAGAATAATATATATATAATAAAAGTAAAACAATAAACTAATAGTAATGAATCACCATGAACATAACATTTATACTAAGAAATCACATATATATATATATATATATATATACTTCATTTAATAATGCTGAAGGTGTTTTCAGCCAATATTTAGACACATGTACATGAGCATCTATAAACGCTAAATATTTCCCAACAGCTAAATTCCCTCCCCAAATACGCGCTTTAATTAAACCTAAATTCTTAGCTATATATATATATATAGAATAACTATTAATAATTATTATAAAACAAATATTAATTGATTCTGTATATATATATATATATATATATATATATATATATATAAACATTAAATATTAGATATACTAGGTCTAAAAACACGTATAAGAGAACTTAAATTTGGAGGAATTGATACAGGAACAGTTGAACAATCATCAATAATAATAATCTATAGATATTGCTATTCATACTCTTATACATAATGTATATACTTCTTGAAGATATCCTGGATCAGTATTATCAAGAACAGATTGAACTCTATATGTTTATTATAAAATAAATGCACATAAAACAAATACAAAACAGAAATTCATAATATTATTTTTTATAATCTTACGTTTTATATAGAAGAGCCTCATTGAATGTAACGATAATAATAGAGAATCGATCAGTGTTTGATGAGTTCAAACTAGATATTCCTTGTCGAATTCGTAAATTAGGAACATAATTATCTCCTATCTTACGCACCTATGGATATAATATAAATTATAAACCTATTTTAATGAGAGAGTTTACTGAGAACATGGAAATAAACACAACAATCGAGACTAATAATGTCAAAAGAAAGATTTTTCGAGAAAACGACATTTCTTTTATACTGATATATGTGCCACAAAAAAGTATATCTATAAGAAAAGAACTTTTGTTTTATCAATGAAACAAAATAAAGGATTCAATGGAATCATTAAAAGAACGAATAAATCACGGTTTCTATTTGCGTTCCACAAGAAATTTTTCTTTTCGTTCTTATGGATTCATTTATTACATACTACTCAAATCAAAAACATTTTTATTTGTTCATATTCGAAAAAATCAGTCTTTCTTATATCCTAAAACTCTTACTATTATGTAAAAAAACATTTTTTTACAACCACTTTTTCATATTCTGCTCATGTTTTAGTGTGATGGTAGCATAAGAAAAATCTCTATGAATAAATACTTCAATCACCCATATAATATAATGTAAGAATTGCAGAATGCAATAATACACTATTATTGTTTTATGAATCATTTTTATAATTATGTCTAATCATTTTCATTATGTTGAACTATATTTTAGAATTGTAATGACAGAACAAAAATAATAGTAATAAAATCTACTTTCCATAGACTCAAATAATCTCATCCTAGGATTCCATGAATATTGATAACATCTCTGAGTATGCATAGGTTGCATACCATATATATAATATGGCGTAAATCAAAAAAACGTTAAAAACTTTCAGTTATTCACATTCCCGTAAAAAATCATCTGTATTTATAAAATAGAAAAAAAAATAAAAATCAATTCAACTAAGATGAATAAGCCAATCAAAATGCATAATTTCAAATAGTCCAATGAAATTCCGGAAATCATTATAAAAAACACCTTAAATGAAAGAAAATAAAAGCCAATAGGAATGTACGCTTTCATATTATAGAGAATAAAAAGTTCATATTTAATTTTCTTGAGTAAAGAAGTTATTGTAGACTTTATCACCTCAGGGGTTTATTAATAAATATAAAAATGCGTGAAATTATTTCTCTTCATATTGGTCAAGCTGGTATTCAAGTAGGTAATGCTTGTTGGGAATTATATTGCCTTGAACATGGTATTGATAACGAAGGTCATCTTTTAAATCCTGGTTCTGAAACTGAAAATCTTAACACTATGTTTTCTGAAGCTGGTTCTGGTAAACGTGTTCCTCGTGCCGTTTACGTCGATTTAGAACCTACCGTTGTTGATGAAGTTCGTACTGGTAAATACAAGAATATGTATCATCCTGAACAACTCATTACTGGTAAGGAAGATGCCGCTAACAATTATGCTCGTGGTCATTACACTGTTGGTAAGGAAATTGTTGATTTAGTTCTTGATAAGATTCGTAAGGCTACTGATGCTTGTAATTCTCTTCAAGGATTCCTTATTTTCAACTCTGTTGGTGGAGGTACTGGTTCTGGTTTAGGTTCTCTTCTTCTTGAAAGACTTTCTGTTGATTATGGTAAGAAGTCTAAGCTTGCTTTCACTGTTTATCCTTCTCCTCAATTAGCTACTTCTGTTGTTGAACCTTACAACAGTGTTTTCGCTACTCATTCTCTTCTTGAACATACTGATGTTTGTGTTGTTCTTGATAATGAAGCTATTTATGATATTTGTCGTAATAATCTTGGAATTGAAAGACCTTCTTACACTAATCTTAATAGACTTATTGCTCAAGTTATTTCTTCCATGACTGCTTCTCTTCGTTTTGATGGTACTCTTAATGTAGATATTAATGAATTCCAAACTAACCTTGTTCCTTATCCTCGTATTCACTTTATGCTTTCTTCTTATGCTCCTGTTATTACTGCTCAAAAGGCTGCTCTTGAAAACATGTCTGTTGCTGAAATTACTAACGCTTGTTTTGATCCTGCTTCTATGATGTGTAAATGTGATCCTCGTCATGGTAAATATATGGCTTGTTCTCTCTTATATAGAGGTGCTGTTCTTCCTAAGGATGTTACTAATGCTGTTTCTAACATTAAGAATAAGAGAACTATTCAATTCGTTGATTGGTGTCCTACTGGTTTCAAGACTGGTATTAACTCTGAACCTCAAAGACAAGTTGAAGGTTCTGAAATGGGTAAAGTTCCTCGTGCTTGTTGTGTCCTTTCTAACAATACTGCTATTGCTGAAGTCTTTGGTAGAATTGATAAGAAGTTCGATCTTATGTATAATAAACGTGCTTTCGTTCAATGGTATGTTGGTGAAGGTATGGAAGAAGGTGAATTCACTGAAGCTCGTGATGATTTAGCTGCTCTTGAAAAGGATTATGAAGAAGTTGGTGCTGAAGAAGACGAAGGTGAAGAAATGGGTGCTGAATATTAAACAATTCTATAACTCTAGTTTTCTAAACTATTTTTTTTTTAATAGTTAAAAAAATTATCTTCTTTGTTTTGTTTTATTATTATTATTATCATTATTTTTTAGTTTTTAATGTAACTAAACAATTCAATAAATAAGAGAGTAATGTAAAATAATAAATAGATGAAATATTTTAAAGATTAACAGAAATATATTATTTATTCTTGATCTTTTGCTTGTTTAGTAGCTTCTAATTCTTCAATTCGAACTTGTTCTAAAATAGGTATATCGGATAAATCATAGTTCTGCTCATAAGCTTTTTGTTTTATATGATCATTACATTTAGAATCAGTCATTAATATATTCAAACAATAAGCACATTTCTATAGATATAATTCTATATAGTATATAATATATATTACATACTTCATATAAATAAGCACCAATTTTTTGACGTTCTAATTCATAAATATCATCGATAGTTAAACCTTCTTCTTTGTCTTCTTCAGATAATTGAACTTGTCCATTTAAAAAACGTTGTTCTAATTTATCATTCTATATATAAATAGTAATATATATAATAATTTGTTAAATATATTTTATGATTTATAATAGTATATTATAGAATATATATATATTCGATATAATATATATTATTCATATATATACTTCTTTCTTATATTGAGCATATAACTCTAACATTCGATCTGTTTTCTCAAATCCTTTTTCCATAAACTTATTAATTATTCTTTTATAAGATATATCATTCTATATATATATATGTTAAATACACTTTTATTCTATATATATTTTTTAATTATTTTATTAGATATATATTTTTTTTTTATTATTTTATTATAATATATGCTATGTTTATAGAATTTTTATTTTATAAAATAATAATAATATAAATAGCAGTATACCTTATCATAAATAGAGAGCAAAGCATATATAATATTCACTAAAGATGACATAAACTTTATTTTATCATCATCAGAAAATTCACGAAGAGGATGAGAATTATTCTATATATATATAGGGTAATATAATAATTCTTATCTTAACTAATAATATATACATATATTTATATAGAGTATTCTAATATTATGATATAATTAAATATATATATATATATATATATAATTAATATTCTAGTTGAATGATATTATTAAATATATATATATAAATTAGTATTCTAGTTGAATGATATAATGAACAATATATATATATATATATATACCTTTCCTAAGAAAGCAGGGAATAATGATTTAAGTCCATTTTTCTCCATAAAATCATCACAATTTTGTTTATTATTTTGAACAGAATAATCTATAGCCTATATAGTAATATATAGAAGAATATTTATATATAGAAATAATAATAATAATAATAATTTGGTTAATAAAAAAGAAGAAGAAGAAGAAGAAGAATAAAGATAATAATAATAATTTGGTTAATAATAATAATTTGGTTAATAATAATAATTTGGTTAATGATAATAGTAATAATAATAATAATATATATATATATATATATATATATATATATATATATACTTTGAAAGAAGGTACACGAGCATATTTGAACTTCGTGATTGGCATAAGGAATAGTTCCATCGCTTCATTCTCATGTAATAAGGATCGAATAGAATCATCTAACTATATATATATATAGAGAGAGAGAATAATAATAGTTAGAAATCAATATTATTTAACATAGAATATCAAATATAAATATATATAACCTAATAAACATATATATATATATATACTAATAATTCACATAAAGTATTATAAACATTTTCACAGCATTCACATTCAGAAGCCGTTTGAGGATCTCGGTTTCTCCAGTACGCAACGGACTTTAACAGATCATCCAAGGAATTCTATATATATATATATAAACAATTTTTTTATATACTAATTCTTATACATATATTCTATAAGTTATTCACAATTATATATATACAGGAATAGATTTAAATTTCACAACACCATCTGTGTTCTGAATAAGAGTGAATAATAATTCAGCAGCGTATAATTTAATATCCGTGAATATTTTGACTTTTATACAGGATAATAAATAACTCATAATATTAGTTTTATTAATCACAGTAGAAACAGTTCTATATATATATATTATTATATATATTATTATTTGTATATATTATCAATATATATAAACAAAATAGATATATGTACTACTCAATATATATATGCTATATATTATATATTATATATATATAATAATACAAATCATTCTATATCATATATATAAGCAATAAAAAAATAATATACAATATAAATAATACTATTCTATATATATATATATACTCTGTTTGGACTTCCATGATATTATCAATAATACTAAAGGAAGTATATATACCATCATCTTCATCATTAAGAGTGCTCATAGTAGTAATATCGGATGAAGCCAGTTTCCTGGTGTTTTCATCTAATCGCTTTATATTCTCAATTACTATCTCTAATGCATTATATCTAATCTATATATATATATATAGATTAAGACTTATATTTGAATGTTATTTATAGAATAAGATTAATATTTGAATGCTATTTATATATAATAATAAGATTAATATTTGAATGTTATTTATAGAATAAGATTAATATTTGAATGCTATTTATATAATAAGATTAATATTTGAATGCTATTTATATAATAAGATTAATATTTGAATGCTATTTATAGAATAAGATTAATATTTGAATGTTATATATATATATATAACATATTAGAGAGACTATACTAAAATAACAACAATATTCATACATATATATGTTTTCTCTCTTATATACATAAATAGTATTACTTATAAATATAGATAAATAATGCTTATAATAATATATACCATGTCTTCAAAGATACAATCTGTTTCTTCATATTCCATTGCGACTTCACTATCACTTAAATCATTTCTATATATATATTATATATATAATAACTATATTTATAACAATATATATATATATAAATTACATATAATTATTATATATCATAAATATTAATAATAATTACTATAATCTATATAAATAGAGGATATACAATAATTTAAGAGCATCAATAGAAATAAGTATATTTTCATGAGCTACTAAACTAATTAATGTTTCCATAAATCCTAATTTTGACTAATAAAAAAATAGAGAAATAGAATATTGTTTACATAATGATATAAAATATTTATATTATTAAAAAAAAAATAAAACTCTGAAACTTTATAAAATATATATAAATAAGCTTACAATAATAGGGTATAATGTAGGAACAGTAGCAATGGCTGAACATTTCTGAATTTCATGATGTAATTCATATTCACTTTCTTCAAATCTAATTATATGTATGTTAAAATAGTGTTTCGATGTATAAATAAAAATACTTAATAGGATCATTTGGGTATTTTGAACGTAAATTATGATTTTGAGTTACTTTTCTTTCCAATTCTAATAGCAACTGCTTTAAACCACTTTGATCTAATGTTGGTTCCTAAACAAATAATGATTAGTAACTCACAGTCATATACATCGAAATTTGCAGCTTCATCAACCATCTTATCAATATCTTCTTTTGTTAAATGATCAAAATCTACTTCTTTCTCTTCTTCTTCCTCTTGTTCTTGGATTTTTTGTTTAGCAATGAAACCATCCTCATTATCATAATCTCTTTTCAAACTAGAACTAGATGCACTAGGTGCAAAGATATCCTTGAATACACTATCCATTGATGACAATATCCAAAACTAATTTAAAAATAACTTTGAAATAACAAATAATAATAAAAAAGATAAAGTTTTGTATTTTAGACGAAATTCATTTTTTTATTTTTTTATAATATATACTTTCTTCTGATTTGAAATAATAATTTAAAAATATGCATTAAGAATATTATATATGTTTGTTTCAATGTATCAAGTGAATATTTAAAAATCACTCTAATAGTAATTTTTGAATGGCAACATTGTCAATATATATTTGAAATAAGTACTGATCTATGATCTATATTATATGTATGCCATTTTCTAATTAACAGTATTTCTTAATTTTCGTTAAATCACAAATAATCTTTTGTTTTTTTTTCAAATGTTTAAATTATATAACATTTCATATTCTATGAATCAAAACAAGTCATTTCAGATCAATTACAATAATCTTTCTCATGATATTGATAATAAAATATAATTTTGTTTTTATAAAAATAACATCACGAACAAATTTTATTGTAAAATAAACTGTAGGTATTTCGTTGAATCTAATTACAATACAACCAGACCCAAGTATCGAGTTAATAAAAAATTAAAAAATATTTCATCGCCTTTAGATGTTTATATTATATTTCTTTCCAAGTATATCACTCTTTAAGTCTATTCATAGCATTTTCATTTCTGTCACATTGATATATTTACTGAAAAACACATAAGAAGACAAAAATAATTCACCTGAAATTTCACGGGTTTTTAATTTTTGGTTATTTATTTCTCATTGTTTATATTCTGAAGTATCAGAACATTATCAAAGGAAATATTAACAATGTATCTCAAGCATATCTTGATATAAAATACGATTATATTAGTAAATAGATAAATAATGCCAACAAAAGTACAAGCAAAAGATCAGAAAAAGAAGTATTTATTGTTTTTAAATGATTATATTGATTTATATTTATTCTAGACGACCCAATAGTCAAGTTCTTGAAAGTTTAAAGATTCTTTCCTCGTTTGAATCTAAAAAAGAAGAGTATTTTATCATTTCACAGTATTCTAATATTAATGTCTATTCTATATTAGTGTTGATGAATATGTAACAAGTGGCTATAGAGTATTTTTTTGAAATTATTTAGCATTTAACATTTTAAACATTTCTTTTTAGAGAAAAACAAGTTGTGAACAATATTTCTTTTCTCCATTAAGATGGATATTATCTGCTATAGTTGTTCTTCTTCAAATTATTGATCCTATTTACGTTGTTGTCATTTGTATCATGTGTATGACAAGTGATATAGCTACATTTGTCTCTGTTCTCGTTATTACTGTCGTTGCCTATGCACTTATCAGCTTTATTAACTGTACGAAACAATTCACTTTTGTCGTTATTGAACTCATATGCGTATATATATATATATAATATATTACTATATAACTTATTTGACAATAATATCTATTTTCTAAAGCATATGATCTTAAGAATTGTTAGTATTTGCTTACGATCAAATTCAACAATCGATATCGTGACGACTTCCTATATCATTTCTATGGTTTCTCTTTTCATTTTGATTGTTTTCATCATTTATGAACAAATCAGCGAGTGCTGTCACTGTAAGGCTTAATTCATTTCTTTGGTGTCAGCAGTTATTCTCATTCGATAGTTTTCATCTTCATAATTACTAAAGTTCACCGTATTTTGTTTTATTAGTTGTTTCATTTCAATTCTCTCTGTTTCTTACTCTACATTATTTATATATTTTAAAAATTCTTGAAAACAAATTGTGTATTGATCTATTTCTATGACATATTACTCATTTCCCTTTGTTTATTAATGTTTGTTAAAACTTAGCTTTTATCTTCTCTACGACACTACTGTCTTTCATTTCAATGAAGAGAATTATTCATCAATAAGAATTTATCTCAAAAATAAGAACTTATTTATAAAGGCAAGTAATAAGAAGAAACGTTCAGTTGTTTTTCTAAAAACGAAACAAATACGAAATTTTAGTGATAGTCATTAATTTCCCGTGAAAACATACTTTTTTCCTTTTATAATTTCTATGAGTTGCATGTTCAGTGATTCGTGACTTTCAAATAAAAAAATAATTTAGATTTATTATCGATCTATATTTACCTATATTTACATAACTTTTATACATATGAGTATTGAAGATAAAGATCTTGTGAGTTATGAAGATGTTGAAGATCTCAACGTTGCTAATCCTCTTGAAGAAGAACAAGTTCAAACCGATGCTATGTTCTCCGGTATAAACAATGCTACTTTCAAAGATTTCAACTTACGTGATGAATTATTAACTGCCATTAGTAAATGTGGTTTCGAAAATCCATCTGAAGTTCAACAACAAGCTATTCCCAAAGCTATTGCTGGTAGTGATCTCCTTGTCCAAGCTAAGTCTGGTATGGGTAAAACTGCTGTCTTTGTTTTAGCTACTCTTCAAAAATTAACTGAAGGAGACTATGTATATATTAAAGAAAATTATTATTATTATTTTTTGTTTTGTTTATTATTAGTAGTAGTTTTAGCATTTTGTATATATTTTTATATTAATTATGATATTATATATAGGTTGATACTCTTGTTTTATGTCATACTCGTGAATTAGCTTATCAAATCAGACAAGAATATGAACGTTTCAGTCAATCTTTAACTAATGTCCATACCGCTGTTTTCTTTGGAGGTATATATAATTAATGTTATATTTACTTATATTTTTATTTATTTATATTTTTTTATATTTATTTTTATTTATTTTTATTTATTTTTATTTATATTTATTTATTTTTATTTATTTTTATTTATTTTTATTTATTTTTATTTATTTTTATTTATTTTTATTTATTTATATTTATTTATATTTATATTTATATTTATTTATTTATATTTATTTATATTTATAATATATATAGGTGTTCCAGTTGTAAATAACCAGAATGATATCAACAGTATTCATCCTAATATAGTAGTAGGTACTCCTGGTCGTATTCTTGATCTTGTTAACCGAAAGTGTTTAGACCTCAGTCATATTAAACACTTTATTGTTGATGAATGTGATAAAGTTATTGATGATATTGGTATTTTTATTATTATTATTATTATTATTGTTATTATTATTATTATTATTATTATTATTATTCTCTTTATTCTCTTTATTCTCTTTATTCTCTTTATATTACTTATTATGTTTCTAGATATGCGTAGAGTAGTTCAGGATATCTTCAAGCAATCTCCTCGTGATAAGCAAGTGATGATGTTCACGGCTACCCTCAATGAAGATATTGCTATTCAATGCCAAAAATTCATGGTCAATCCTGCTAAGCTTGTAGTTCTTGATGAAAAGAAAGATTTCAAGGGTCTTAAACAATATTACTTTGAATGTCCTGCTGATGATAAATTAAGTAAATTAGAAGATTTATTGGATCATGTGAATTTCAATCAAGTTGCTATTTTCTGTAATAGTACTTATTCTGCTAAATCTGTGTATAAATATTTAATTGACCGTAGTTTCCCTCCAATGGTTTTGATTTATGGCGGTTTAAATCAACAACAGAGACTTCATCGTTTTGAAGAATTTAAATCATTTAAAGCACGTATACTTATATCTACTAACTTATTAGGTAGAGGTATTGATGTTGAAAAGATTAATTTAGTTATTAATTATGATTTCCCCCAAGAAGCTGCTACTTATTTACATAGAGTAAATTATTTATTATTATTATATGTTATTATTATTATTTATATTTCTTTTAATTGTATACTATTTTATAATTAATAATAATAATCATAATTCATTTTATCATAATTGATATTTATAATAATAATAATAATCAATATATATCTATATATAGGTTGGTAGAGCTGGTAGATTTGGTACTGAAGGTATTGCTATTAGTTTTATTGCTACTCCTGAAGATATGAATATTAAAGAAGAAGTTGTTAAGACTTATAATACCGTTATTAATCCATTACCAGAAAATATTGATGCTGATATCTTACGTATATATATATATTATTATTATTATAAATATTTTATTCTTATTTCTCTATAGTTCTCCAAGAACAACATTAAATTGAAACATAAATCATACTTACTTTATACAAAATAAGATATTTCTATTGAAACATATATTTGCAATTTTGTTTTGTTATCATAATCATCGTTTTCTTTTTATCAACAAAAATTTTAAAATATTTTTCTGAATTTAACCTTTTATTAAAATGCAAATGCTGCACTCTAAACACATCAGCATAGCTATGTCACTAACAAAAACATATATTCGTTCGTTTTCTCGCGTTTCAATTGAACCCATTACAGATGAAAGATGCGATATTCAATCAATTATTCACAAAATTACATCAAACAAATCAAAATCGAAAAAAAGTCTTGCTATTCAAATACCAGAAAATCTCGAATCAGGAAAGGTTCTAAAGTTTTTTGATTCATTTCAGTCGTTAACATCTCCATTATCGATTGATTCCTTTATTTTTTGGGGTAAGTGATATAAAGATTAGAGTAGGTGTTTTAATATTCTTTATTTTCTAGGTCGTAAAGTTGATGATAAAGAAATTGTTCATTTTTCTCAATTGTTACAATCACAATCCATAATCAAACTGAGAGCACTGAATTTTGGAAGTATATTACTCATTTAATTATATTAAATATATTGTTTTAAAGAATTAATGAAATATTGGAAAATAGATACAAATTCTATAGTTTATTATCGTTATGTATTATTTATATATATAGATACGGACTTTAGACCTGATTATCTCAATGAAATTCTACGATCTATATATACAGGAAAACATCAATTAAAAGTACTTGAATTAGATGGTATAATATATATATATATATATTGTTTTTGATTTATATATATATTGTTTTTGTTTATATGTATATTATTTTTGGTTTATATATATATATTGTTTTTGATATATATATATATATTGTTTTTGATTTATATATATATATTATTTTTGATATATATATATATTGTTTTTGATTTATATATATATATCATTTTTGCTTTATATATCTATTATTTTTACTTTTATATATATTGTTTTAACTTTATATATATAGGAAATCCTAAATTAGGTGAGAATCTTATTAATATCGATGATTCGCACCTTCAGAATGGAGGGAAATATATCGAAGAATTAAACCTTGATGGTATATATATATATTCATTATATTCTTATATATATATATATATATTCTTATATTCTTTATATATATCTATATTCATTATTTTTTTTATATATATTCATTATAATCTTATATATCAATATATATAGCTATTTCTTTATCTAATAATAATATACAAGTATTTAACAATTGGGTTCAAAAGAATTATTTACCGTTATTACAAGACTTATATATATATATATATATATATATATATATATATATATATATATATATATATATATATATATATATATATATATATATATATATATATATATATATATATATATATATATATAGTAGATTCAGTTTATATACATCTTGTTCTATATAGAGAATGATATAAACAATGATGGAATAAAAAGTTTGTTTTCGACTTTAGAAGAAAATTCTTCATTAAAATTAAATACATTAGGATTATCGCGTATATTTATAATTATAGAACTTTATTATGATATTCGTGGATAGTCTACAATAAATATATATATATAGTTATAATAATATATATTGTTATAATAATAAATATATATAGTTATAATAATTTATATATATTATTATAACTTTATATAGTCTACAATAAATATATATATAGTTATAATAATAATATATATAGTAAATCCTGTAGATGCTGATTGTGTTTCGTTTCTCGTTTCTCGTTTTCGTGAAAATGCACTTCCCTCCTTATCCTGTCTACAAGTCATGTGTATATATATATTAATTATTATTATGTTTAATATTATATTGAAGTTTTCTTCTTCTTCGTTATATATTTATTAATATTATTATTACTTTTATTATATTAATATATTTATTATTATTAATATATTTAAACATATTTCACTTCTTCTTCTTAATATATTCATATTTTTAATTAAATATAAAAATAGTTCCAAATTGTTCCTCTCAATCTTTATATGAATTGCAATATGTGTTTTGCCAGCAGAAATATCCATTAGATGTAGAAGCAGCAAAACAATTCACTTTCTATCGAATTCCAACAATTCTATAACTTTAAATATACATCAAAATATATGTATTTATTTATAGACATACCTGTATATAATATATACTATATATAGTATACAATTATTTTTTTTAATAAATGAATATAATTGTTTATTATCTCTATTATATATTTATTATGAACACACTGCTTATTGTTAAATGAAATATCTTTAATATACATTCGTGTTAACATATGCTTGATCTCTTTTACAAAATAATATATATATATATATATATATTATATTTATTTATAATAAGAAAATAAATAACATATAAACCAAACGAATAAGTCACAGAGATACAAAAAAAATTCAAAATGATAATAAAACATATAATAAGTAAATTAAAAATTAAATACAAAATTAATAAATATTAATAATAATCGCTTAAAATTAAAAAAAAAAAAAAAGAAAAATAGGAAAAGAGTAAAATAATAAAAAAGCCGTAACTGTACATAAAAATAAAAATTAAAAAAAAATTCAAATAAAAAGTTCAAGATATATAATTAGTTAAACAAATTGGCGCTATTAAGATATATATATATAATATTGATTCTCATGTATATATAATAATATATGAATATATATTCTTGCGATTATTCATGCTCTAAAAAGAGTTTATGATGAAGAAGTTCTGACGCGTGTGGACGGCTCTCTGCGTTCTATATATAATAATAATAATAATAATAATAATGATAATAATGATAATAATAATAATGATAATAAATATTTATAATTATTTATAACAGAGTTACCCAAACTATATATATATATACATTTCGATAACATAGTTCATAAAAATTAATAAATGAAGTTGAAAAGAAAGATTCATATTTTGGCGGGAAAGGTTCCCCAGGAGTATCTTGATTTGAAACTTTTAATAATTCATATCGAGTTTTAGAATCTAGAATAGAGACATTCCCACGGGGCATTTGATTCGTAATCATTTGAAATACTGTAGCACCAATACTAAATATATCACTTCTTAACGTAGGAGCACTTAAAACTAATTCTGGAGCAGCATAAGCAGGAGTATATCCTTGTGGTTCTGATTGGGTGAGATAGGACCAATCACTGGGGGACGAGAGGGACTAGAAGAGGGAGATATATGGAATAGTATTACAGGCAGAGAATAGATATAAAGAATATAGAAAAAATATAGAAAAAATATATAGAAAAGAATATATAGAAAAAATATATATAGAGTTAAGAAATTACAGAATAAAAACACTTTAAGATAAGATGATTTGAAATATAATATAATATGGAATAAAATAGTATTTATTAATGAAACAGAAAAGAGATATAATATAAATTGAATAAAATAATTACGTTAACAATTTCTGTAGCCGTACCAAAATCAATTAATTTGATTTGTTGCTGAGAATTAATAAGTATGTTACCTGGTTTAATATCCCTATATATATATATATATGTAGCATAAAAAACAATAATTTATAGAGAAAGAAATAATAATATATATATATATATATATATATATATATACATATGAGCAATTCCTATTGATTCCAAATAAGCAACTGCTTGTAATAATTGTCGAATAATCGGGATTATTTCATATTCTCGAAGCCCGGGTAATTCTTGTTGGCGGGAAGCAGTGATTGTTTGTATATACGTTACCAGAGACGTGCCTTCAAAGAATTCCATTAGAAAACCAGTAATATCTGTAATACGTGGAATGCAGATTGTTTTGATATACCGTACAATAAGATTGTGATGAGCACGTGATAGCATTAAGGCTTCTTGTTGAATGCGTGAATATAACATCGAAGCGTGCTCGTGAATAGGTTTATTGACTTTTAGCGCTAATGAAATTGGCGGGGAAGCTAATGACGAATAATAATCACATAGAAATACCTATATATATATATATAGATGTATATATATATATAGATGTATATATATACTAAAGCCATTCCTCCCATTCCAAGAAAATGTTGAATAATGACGTAGTGTGTGTCATCAATATCAATACGACCTATAGAATAGTTAAATATAATAATAATAATAATAGATAGTATAATAGATAGAATAATAGATAGAATATATATATATATACTTCCATAAACACTAACTGATATATCATCCTAAAGAAAATATATATATATAAATATATATATATATATATACGCAATCAATAGACTCTAGTCTTGACGAAGAATTCTATATATATATAATGATCTAAAATCTATATATATATACATAGAGTAAAAAAGTTATTTTTCTTCCTGACGCATCCTGCGTCACTTCTTTTATTGGGGGTTGATCTTTCGAAATGATTGGTTCATAATTATATTGTGAAATAATATTTCGTGAATTGAGATTAGAAGCATGTGACATAGAGGAAGGAGATGTTAACGAATCTGTTTTCCCACGGGAATTAGATAGAGAATTTGAGAGCATATCGAATGAAGAATCATATTTATAAAATGAATTATAAGGTTCAATAGAAAGTGATTCACATTGTTTAGTGGAATTATTCGAGTTATTTTCAATAATTTTTTCTTTAGATTGATTTTGTATTGCTATTCTTTGATCGAGATCTGTCTATATATATAATTGTATTAACAAGAATAAGTAAAGTGAAAAAGAAGTATCACTAATATCCTTCGACATAAATATGATAAAATATATGTAAAACATATATAAACAAATAAAAAATACTTTTTGAGAACAAAGAACTTTAAATTGAGCTTCTTTCTGATAAAGTTGATCTTGTAATGATGAAAATATAGTTCGTATCTCCTCTAAACTCCGTTTAGGAACAGGGTATAACGTTGGATATAACGATTTCAACTGATTGATTTGAGATCGAATAGCATCTATTCTTGCTTTTTTAATTGGATCATCTGGTTTTATATCTCTATCATTTCCGTTATGAGTAAATATGATAAAATAAAAAATACTTTAAAGAAACTGTAGATTGTGACTGACATTTCGATATCAAAGCATGCCTTTTGATCTGTTGTGAAGACAGATCTTGTCTCTTTCGATCTCGAGAGAACTGCATCAAATTTCTGGAAGAAAGAGAACAAACAACAACAATAAGGAAACCAGTAAAGATATTTACGGGGATCTCGTTGTTTACGGGGCGTAATTCACACTCAGCATAGTAGAAGGTGTTTTCTTTAGAGTATGCATAGTAGACCAGGCCAATAGGCGGGTAGCCTATTGGCCATACTATGCTGAGCATGAATTTTTTCGTCATACTATGCTGAGCATAAATTATCCCTGTTTACGGTTTTCATAAGATGAATAATTTGCAAACTCTTTTTTTGTTTTTCGTTACTTAGAATAGTGCTAAGATTCAACAACAACTATGGTTGAACAGAAAGATCGGCTAGGTTTGCTATATGACAAGTATATTTATTTTATTTACGACTTTGAACTGATGTACATTAGGTATATTGGCTGTTTATCAGAAGACACAAAGAAAAATATAAATCTTATCTTTGCTGAACTACAGAATGCTTATTATTTTTATCAGGATACAATGGTTCCTAAAGAAAATTGTCCATCGTATAAGAAAAGACAGATTTTTTTCCAAAAGATGTGGGAGATGACACCACTTAAGACTCTTGTCCCAGATTTTGATGCTGCTATGCAACAATATCATTATCATTTGCAACAACTTCCAGTTTATGGTTGTATTATTTTATCTAGTGCATTAAGTCATGTAGTTCTCGTTCAAACTGAAGATCACAAGACATGGATGTTTCCTAGAGGCAAGATGAATGAAGTATATATATATATTTTTTTATGTTATTATTATTTTAATTTTTTTTTTTTTTTATTGCTTTATTTTTTTTATTATAAATAAATAATATATATATATATATATATATATATATATATATATATATATATAGTGTGAGAAGCCTTGGGTGACAGCTGCTCGTGAAGTTAAAGAAGAAACTGGCTTACAAGTGTTTAAATATATAGATAGAAATTTATTTATAAAGAAAATAATCAATAAAAAGCCAATAACCTTATATATTATTACTGGATTTAGTCTTCAAACGAAATTTGCTACACAAGAACAAGAAGAAATCGGAGGTATTCAATTTTTTCCTCTTACCGAACTACCTAGTAAAATGTATTGTGTTGAAGAATTTATTCCTGAAATAAAAGAATTTGTAGAACGTTATAAAGATACATGTCCTCCTTATCCTGTTCCCTATAATCAAAAACAAGTATATATATATATATATATAATTTTAAAATGTTTTTTAATTTATATATATATATGATATATATTATTATTATTATTCAAAGTAGATAAATATATTTACTATTATATATATATATATATATATATATAGATGATAACAAATGATTTAAGTATCCCTGAGGATTGTTTAGTATCCTTAGAAGAAGAAGGAGGTGAAGAAGGAGATAATAAAGGATGGAGTATAGAAGATATGTGGAAGGCAAATGAAAATTTAAGAGGTCGTAAATTTAGTTATGATGGGAATCCTCAATGTTTTGGAAATAATACAAATATACCTCATAATAAATTATATTTTACTGAAAAGAAAATAGGACAAGAAAAAGGAAATAAATTGAATTCTTCAAATAATAATAATAATAATAATAATAGTAATAATAATTCTGAAATGAAACCCTTAAATTTATCTTCTCTTCTCACTCATACACAAAATATTAATAATAATAATAATAGTAATTTAAATAATCTTACTTCAAAGTCTTTAAAACAATCCATGAATAAAGTATATTCTTCTATTCCTCTGTATTCTTCTGATTTAGAAAGTAGCCTTGATATTAATCCTATTCCTATTAGTAATAATAATATTAATAATAATAATAATAATGGTAAACGCAATAGTACTATAATATCTAGTTCAAATCCTGAATTATTATTAAAGACTGCTTTATTAGGTAGTACAAACAAGACTACTCCAAAGAATTCTTTTTCTATTAGTCATAATAATAATAATAATAATAATAATAATAATAATAATTCTCAAAATAATAATAATAATAATAGTCAATCTAAATCTATATTTACGAATAAATCTACGAATACTTCAACTGTTTCTTCATTATTTGAAGATGATGCTATTACTTCTATATCTACTAATGATATTACTACTATTTCACCTACTCTGCAATCTAAAAACATTATGAAATCATCTATTAAAGAATCTATAAAAGAACCTTATTCTATACCTAAAATACCTTCTTTTCAAATACAATTACCTAAATTTACTATTAATATGGAAGCAGTCTATTCAGCTATGAAAAAGTAGTTGCTTTCATTATTATTTTTTTTTTCTTTTTTCTCTTTTTTTTCTTTTTTCTTTTTTTTTTTCTTTTTTTACTTTTTTTTTTTTCTTTTTACTTTTTTTTTTCTTTTATTTTTTTTAAAAGATCTAATCACTTGGTAGAAACGTTTTTTTTTCCTCTTTACTATTAATTTTAAATACATATTTACATATATTCATCTTTATTTTTCATTTTAATCTTTATTTTTTCATTTTATTCAATGTTATTTATATTTTTGAAGGTTTCTATTTTGCTTTTTTTTTTGTCCTTATTTTTTCCGAGGTAATAAATATATTGTTCAACATTTTATCTGCCTCTAGACTAATGGTGCAGTTCTGTTTTTCTTTTTTTTTTTTGCTATTTCTTTGCATATGGCTTTTTTCATATGTATTGTTTTGTTTTATTTAATCTCATCCATATAGCTCATTGTATGAAACTTGAAAGACTTGGATTATTTATGAAAGAGACACTTTATGCTTATTTAAAAGTAATATTTTGAAATTAAAAAAAAATAATATTATACAGTAATAAACAAGAGATAACCGTGATAAAATGTCAAACCAGAAAAACAACGTTTTTTTATTTTTATTTTAAAACGATTCCTTTTCATCTTTTTCTTTTTTGTTTTTCATTTTCGATATATATTTCATATCATAAATTCGATAAGAAACATGAATAACTATAGTTTGAAAGCCAAAACACTTTTTTCTGTTAGACAAAACGCCATCCACATGATCCAAAAGAGAGGATATGTTGTGAACCACGCTGTAGAAAGCGAAACTTTAGACTCTTTTATTGAAACTGTATGTTTATTTACTTTATCAATTAATAATAACTATGTTTTATTTATTATAGTTTGGAGCTGAACCTGATTATGAGAAACTTCAAGTTGATGTATTTATTTTTATTATTATTCATGAATTTATGTAATGTAAATATATATTCTAGGGTATTCGTGTAGATGACCTTAGTGATAAGATTTCTATTTTCTTTGTTAATGATCCTCATGTTGGTATTACAAACTTAAAACCTATTGTTGATAAAATGCAAGAAAATTCTATTCATACTGGTATTATTATTATTAAGAATAAGATTTCATCCTTTGCTAGACAAGTATATATATATATATATATATATATATTTATTATTATTATATATAAATAATATTATATAAAGATAATATTATTAACATGAATCTATAGGCCATAGTACGTTTTGAGCCATTATTTCATTTGGAGTTATTTATGGAAACAGAGTTATTAGTTGATATTACTGCTCATTTTATGGTCCCTGAACATATAGCTATATCTGAATATGAAAAGAAAGAATTATTAAAGAAATTAGCTATTCATGAAGAACAATTACCTTTATTAAAACTAGATGACCCAATTTCAAAATATTATGGATTTAAGAGAGGACAAGTATATATATATAATATTTATTATTATTATTATTATTATTATTATATAGGTTATTAAGATTACTAGAGAATCTAAAATATCAGGTCGTTCTATTGGTTATAGAATTGTTTTATAAAACTTTTTTCTTCTTCTTTATATATATATATATTCAAAATTTTTTACTTTTATTTTTGTTTTAACTTGTTTGTTGTTTTTTTTTTAAATCCATTTATATAGTATATACTTATAATATTATTCATTCTTTCTATTCCTTTTTGGTTAAGTTTATCATATAGATTAGCTTTTTATTATACATAAATAATTATCTATATATATAACTATATATGTATTTGTTAAGAAATACAATACCTACATAATTTTCTAAAATAAATATATATTTTTTATTTAATGAAATAAAAAATAAAAGATAACAAAACAAATGATGAATTAGTATATTTCATTTTATAGTTTATAGTAAATAAATAATCATATAAAAATAGTATGTATAAAAAAAAGCAGTAGATTTAAAAATAAATTTGAAATATTTATATAGTTCAATAGACAAAAAAAAATAATTAAAAGTAAAAAAATATATATATTTCTATATAAATTCTTTTAAATCATTTTTTTACCATTAAAATCAATAAGTATTTCTTCGTTGTTTGGTCTCCAAGTATAAGGAATTTGATCAGGATGAACAGGAATAATAGATTCAGCAACTTCCTTAGGAATACCGTGGGGGTAACATACTTATATATATATATATAAAGAGAAAAATAAAATGAATCAATATATTAAAAATAATAATGAATTAATTTATAGAAAAAATTAATAATTATAAATAAATGATAAAATTATATATATATATATATATATATATATATATATATATATATATATATATAATAAATACTTCAAGTGGAGGAGGGGCATTTCTCATATATTTAGAACCACCAACATTCCAAGGAAGAATAGAAATAACATATTTAGAGAATATAATTAGATATAATAATAATAATTAGAATAATAATAATAATAATAATAATAATAATAATAATAATAATAATAATAATAATAATAATAATAATAATAATAATAATAATAATAATAATAATAATAATAATAATAATAATAATAATAATAATAATAATAATAATAATAAAAATAATAATAATAATAATAATAATAATAATCAGGATATAATAATAATAATAATAATAATAATAATAATAATAATAATAATAATAATAATAATAATAATAATAATAATAATAATAATAATAATAATAATAATAATAATAATAATAATAATAATAATAATAATAATAATAATAATAATAATAATAATAATAATAATAATAATAATAATAATAATAATAATAATAATAATAAGAATAATAAAAAATAATAATAATAATAAAATAATAATAATAATTAGATAAAAATTTAAATAAGAATAAAAAATATATACGAATATATTTATCGGGATGAATATGTTCTTGTAATTTCTTTTGACCATCAGCTAAAAGTTGTTTAGCTTCTTGAGATTCAGGATCTAAAGAAGCGTTCTTACGGAATTCAGCACGAATTGCTGTAGCATCCTTTAAGAAGAGTTCACGATCAGAAGCCCAAGAGAAAGCAGTCTTTAAAGCAGCTCTATATAATCTAACAACTTGTTGTTGATGACTGAGAACCAAAGGTTTGGCATAGTAAGCACAAGCAGCAGCAAACTCGCTATTCATTGTTCTACATATTCAAATAGAGAGTTGTTTAATATATGAGATTTATGAAATATACCTTGAAGTATAACAAAAGGATAAGAATATTTGTTTTAAGATAAGGTCATTTCCTTCCTCGTTTTTCTCTCTAATTTTTTTATATAGGTTCGAGTGTGATCGCAGAAAAAGTATAATCATGGGGATTTTAATAAGGTCGTTAGAGATATTTGGATTTCCATGATTATAAACGTTCCCTTTTTTTGTGTTTTCATTTATGATGTTTATCTTAATAAAAACTATGGATATACATATTCCTAGATAGGAATGAAAGTTTCTTCTTATTTAGATGATATATGTTGTTTGAATGTCAGTAATTTTTAGTCATTTACGATCTCTTTATTTTGATCTATTCCTTTCTTTCTTTATATAATTAGTGAAACTATTATGTTCGATCTTTTTATAAAAGCTAGATAACGTATTTATGCAACTAAGTAGTTTTATACGTTGGAATTTAAGAAATGTCAATACTTTTCAGAAAGAAGAACAAAATAGGATGATTAATGAAATTAATTAACTCTACATTTCTGGTTAATAAGAAAAATATATCTAGAATTAAAACAATGAAAGATAAAGTTGAAATAATAATCATAATGTAGAACTACAAGCAGTAGTCATTGATTTTTTATACAATAGGGTTAAAACAATATAAATAGAAAAAGAAAGAAAATAGTCAAGAAAGTAAAAAAAAAAAATCATTATGAATAAACAAATAGTTTAAATTTTTGAAAAGTGAAAAAGAATAGAATAGAATTATATAAGATTAAATAGATATGAATATATATACATATGAAATATTGGATAATATAGATATAATAAAGATTATTACAGGATATATATACAATAAGAAAACTTTGAATAGATGACATAAAATACAAGTTATAATATATTATTCTATATATAAATTGTATATATATAATGGGAAATGTATATATATATACGAAAAAGTATACTGACTATAAAAAAGCGTTTATTCCCTTGGGACAAGAGGAATAATATCAAAATGAGATTGAATCACGTGATCTTTAAAGAGGTCACATGGATCATGACGCACTCTTATAGTTGGTGTATAATAACGTGACACCGCACATGACGAAGCATCAATATCCCAATAATTCGAAACACAATAAAAAGGGAAAGTAATTGTGTCTACTTCTTCTCTTGGTATATATCTCCATTTTCGACATTTTGGATTATGGCATTGTATCCAAACTTCATTACCCTATATAATATATATTATATATATTATATATACATTATATATATTATATATATACCATAATACTAAATTTATTGTTTCCAACTCTATATATATAATGTATATATAATATATATATTAATATATATATACTTCCAAGTTCCTTGGCTTTCTTTATTAGTATCTTTTTCTTTCTAAAGATATATATAAATAGTATTATATATATAAAAATATATAATATACCTTGATTTTATAGTCTGAAATAGGTATAATCTCAAAACTATATAATAATAATAATAATAATAATAATAATATATATATATATATATACGAGCATTTATTTTCTTCATTATCTTCTTCTTCCTATAATAATAATAAACATAATAAAGTTAATAAATATAATAAAGTTAATAAATCTAATAAACATAATAATACATACTGTCAAGCTATCATGATCAGAAATTGATAAATCTAAATCGATATCTCCTTCTTGGGAGGGCATACTTGTTTGTCTAGGTAAGGCAGTATTATTATTACTATTACTATTATTACTATTATTACTATTACTATCTTTATTATTATCTTTATTATTATTAATAGTAACAATAGTAGTAGGAACATCTATATTCATTTCATCTTTAGATGGATCTTTATCTACAAATATCGTAGCTTTATTATTATTATTACTATTCATATTGTTTGTAACAGTAATATTATTCTTCATACTGATATTATTATTACTATTAGTATTTGTAACAACATTATGAATAATGTCATTAATATTACTACCTGTACTTGAAGAAGAAGTAGAAGAAGATGAAGATGAAGAGGGTATATATACATTCTTAGCTAGGGGTTGATAAGAATTATTTTTCACATTATTCATTATTTTATTGTTATTACTGGTATTAGTATTAGTATTATTATTATTAATAGTATTCATATTATTATTATTATTATTAATAGTAGGAACAGTAGTAGCAGCATTAATAGAAGGATAAGGAGTTCGAGAAGTCACTTGAGATGATGTCATAACCGCGGGAATCGGAGAAGCGGTAGAAGCTAGGCCATTCATATTATGAATTCTATAGAATAATAATAGCATTTTATGTTCTATTAGAGATGAAATAATATATAAAATATGTATATATTCAATAACAATATATAGATAGAACTAGAATGATAAAAAAATAAATTGTCTAAAAAACAAAAATCTTCAGTATATATATATACCTATTTATTCCTTGATCTTTTGAAGGCATTAGTTTCGAGGAATAATCATTTTCATAATGATAATTCTTCTTTTCTTCTTCTATATATATATAAATAAAGGCATAATCATATATTATTTTAAGATATAAGATAATATTTAAAAAAATGAAGATTTATTATATATATAAAATAAAATAATAATATTTTATTTTCAAGAACATATAATATAATATATAAAATAAATATCTATTATATATATAAAATAAATAAATATCTATTATATATATACTAGTAGCATCTCGACCAATAGCAATATTTTTATTTGACATATCTATTTTAGGACTCATAAAAGTATCGATTGATTCACGATATGGTTGTTGAGCCATTTGCATATCTATAGAATTCATAGAGATATACATTGGAAAGAATATCTATTTAAGAACATACATTGAACACGATTCTGAGCATTAACACCCATTCCATATAAATCTTCAGAAGGATCTATATTCATTTGTTGTCTCAATCCTTGCATATTCGCATATGCTGGTCTATAAATAATTTAAGATAATAGAGATCAATAATCTTGAGAAAAATAAAACAAAAATACATTTGACCTTGTCTTGAAAATTGTTGAGGCTAAAGAAATATATAAGTTGATATAACGATATAAGACAGTGAATTACATACCATATAAGAATATGGACCAGGAATAGGTCTTCCCGAATTCAACATATTAGCATAGTAGACAGACATATTAGGATCTTGCATCTGATCATATTGACTCCATGCAGCAGCTTGCTGAGCTATGGGTTGACCTACGCCGTTTGTGTCAAAAGTCTCCGAAGATAACATATAATTATAATAATGACCTTTCTTATCCATTAAATAGATAAATCAATAAAGTACCAAAAAAGTATACTAATAAAAATTCAATTACTATTTCAATAAATAACCAGATTAAGATGAAATTGAAGAGGAAAACCAAATACACACACAAATCTGAAACAGCACCAATTCTACCCTTAATACGTTTACCGTGGGAAACACATCAAAAGTCTCCATTTCTTTATTGATTTTCATATTCTTTCCAGTTTAATTTAAAGAAACAACGCATTCTTATTCATTCATTGGCTAAATTAATTAAATTTCATGAATTTCTATGGTTAGAATTTCTATGTCGAATTGGGTACATTTTATTTTTATTGTTCCTTTGTTTTTCTCTTTTATCATTTATAATCTTTTAACTTCTCTTCGTTTTCTTTTCCTTTTCTACATTTTAATAATCTTTATTTGCTCACACTATATTAACATACGACACGTATCTTTATAGAAATCCAGTTTCTTGACTATTATTATGCGACCATTTGCTTTTAAATAAAGTTATAATTAATGAAAGATTATTAAAATAAGTTTCTTAGACGTACTAGAATATGATGAACATTATAGAACTAAAATTGTGCACATCATTCTTTGTAATATATGTTGTTAAACGCTACTAAACGATATGTGAAGTCATGTATGTACGTCTATTCTATACATATCACAATTATTATAGAATAAAAATGAGAAAACAATTCTACATCTGTGTTTCCCTTACAACTAGTCTTTACAAACATATTATTAAGATTCTTGATTTTATCTCTATGCAATAAAATATTTATTTTAATTGATTATTGAAAAACAGATGAAAGTCTGAAAAAACGAATGAACATATTTTTTACTTGTTTAACTCTTCAACTTTGTTTTCTAACTTCCATTTCTTATTTAAAAATAATAATAACTTAAACTATAATAAATAAAGAAGAATACAAAGAATGAATCCTTTTTTCTTTAAAACAATACTACCCATAAAAGAGCCGACATGTCCCGTGGTTATTCAAGAAAAAGATCTGATTAGAAATTCGTGTTTATCTGATCAATTTTCAATTCTTTGAAGTGAAGATATTAAATAGTTCTTTATTTAAAAGTCACTTATCATTCATGAATAAAGTTTTCTTATTATTATGTACGTTGTCTGTAGTTCTGGCTTGTATTCCTCCTAATGGTCCTGAACTTGTGACAAAAGGAAATAAGCACCTTGTTTGTGTAACAATTAATGGAAGTCGTAGAAACGTTTTCAATCCTGTAGTTGATGAATTTACTCGTGTCAACTATACAAACTCATACACTGATAAGGAAACTTTGTATGTTGATGATGATCATACGTATATTTCTGTTTCTACTGCTACTTCCTTAAAGAATGTCAAATCTGTATCAAAATTATATCTTTATGGTCGTAAATATTATCCTATATTAACAGCAGTTATTTCTGTTGAGAAAGGTGAAGTTGTAGCAATTACTTGGGATGATGGTTGTTACTCATGTCAAGAAGGATGTGAACAAAATAGTATGTATCTTGAAGATGGTGAAATCCAAATCATTCAAGCAAATGACCCTAAGTATAGTGTCTGGGCAGGCCAAAGTTGTTATTTAGATCAATCTTGTGATGCAACAAAGAAAAATTGTGACCTTAAAGTATTTTTTATTATTTATATTTATTTTATGTTTATATTTATTCTATTTATATTATATATTATATATATTAAGTATTACATTATATATTATATTTATTCTATTTATATTATATTATATTTATTCTATTTATATTATATTCTTTATTATATTTATATTATATATTATTTTTATTCTATTTATATTAAATTATATTTATTAAAAATTACATTATATTATATAATAGTTATATATTGTTTGGTCAGGTACTGATAAAGATGGAAGACCTCTTTCTTCTTCTAATATGAGATTCTCTCGTTTTGATGGAGCTACTTTATCGTCTATATATAATACTATAGTCAATTAATTTCATTTATATATATATAATATTAGAATTTTATTTTATAATTTTAAAAAAATCTGTTGCTTTTAAATATATATTTATATCATGTAAAACAAATTATTTATTTGTATATTCAATCAAATAGAATTTATTTTTATTTATTTTACTTATTTTTACACATTTTTTATGTACTATTCTTATATTTAACATTTTATTTTTTTTTAATTCTAATAATATATTCATAATTTGGTTTGCTTTTCACATTCTCAACATTTCACTATTTTATAGAATTAATAAACATATATATATAAATCTCATCTTTGAAAATAATAAAGAACAACAAAATATAATAGGAATAGAATTATTAGCAATTCTCTATGTTCATCATATATAATCATTAATATAATATATATATATATATTAAAACAAATATTGACAAATTATAAATTAAAATAATATATATATATATATATACTTATATACTTATAAATATAGAAATAGAATAAGAAATGTTAGCAACCGTGACAATAGATAAAAAAAGAAAAGGAAATAAATAATTTACGAAATATTAATAAAGAGAATAATAGTTTGAATATATATATATGAAATGTTAGAGAAAAATCATAAAAAAGGACACAATAATAATAATAAAAGAATATTTATATAGATTATTGATATATATATAATATATATGATATATAGTATTCAATATTATTTCTTTGTTTTTCTTTTTGTAAAACAAGTAAAATGGAAGACCATATAGAAGAAGAGAAAGAATATAATAAATAAAGACATATCTATATATATTATGAATAATTATTAAATAAATAAATTAAAAATAATAATAATAATAATAATAATAATAATAATAATAATAATAATAATAATAATAATAATAATAATAATAATATATATATATATATATATATATATATATACGTGTAGTGAATTGAATTAAGGGTTGTACTTGATTAAAGATCGTATTTGCTTCGATATATTGTAATTTCAGAGTAGCAGCTAGAATAGAAAATGAAGTATTATTATTATTTCCTTCAAGTATATAAATATATCGAAATAATTTTTTATAATCATTTACTAATGGAGAAACTGGAGAATAGGATGATGAAATACTATTCTCTGAATTTATTTCTTCATGCTGTTCCATCGATTCAAGTTTTTCTATCTTAGGATTCCCGCGGTTATCGGAATCCGAATTCTGAATGTTTTTCTCTTCAGATTCATGGTTATTCTTCGAAATTGTTTGTGTCGAATCATCTATAGATACTAAAGAAGAAATAGTATTTTCAATGTCTTTATTTTCATTGGATATTTGATTGTGAGAAACATCTTGGAGTGGTATTTGTGTGTCAACTTTAACAGTATTCTTATTATCTGATAGTGTAGTATCGGTTATAGTTGCATCAGTAGCAGTATACTTATCATCTTCAGCAGTAGTAGCAGAATCACCATTTTTATTATTATTATTATTATTATTATTATTATTATTATTATTATTATTATTATTATTATTATGTTTATTATTATGTTTATTATTATTATTATTATTATTATTATTATTATTATTATTATTATTATTATTATTATTATTATTATTATTATTATTATTATTATTATTATTATTATTATTATTATTATTATTATTATTATTATTATTATTATTATTATTATCTTTAGTTGATGAATATAGAGTATTTACAGTAGTTTTATCACTAGTATTCTGATCATTATAAAAAGAAGAAGAAGAGCCAGTAAGAACAGTCACAGGATCTGTTAACACATTCGGTGGAATACTAACAACAGTTGGATGTTGAAAGGGTGATTCTGGAATACTATTCTTTGAAGTTTCTTTTGAACTCGTTGTTTTCTCGATATTATTCTTGACAATCACATCAGATGAACTTGAAGAATGATTTTGTTCAACAATACCATTAATACTGAATTTTGTTTGATCCGTAGAAGATATGACGAGTGCATCGTCATGAGCAACAGATTCAGAACTATTCTTTTTCGATGACACATTTGGAATAGTATTCCTTGATTGTTTAAATGTATATAAAGTAGATATATCGATGAGATCTTGTTTCTGAATATCTATATTTGTACACTATACATAAATATTTATATATGATAGATAATAAATTTATATATAAGTATATATATTATGATAAATCATTTGATTAAAAGATAACATATATATATATATATATATATATATACGTGTCCCTCTGCTATATCAATAGTATTTCGTTTAGTATCAAAATAAAAATGATGGTTATTCATAATATTATTTCCAATAACAGTCGAAGGATCCGAATATATACCCATACACCAAACACGATGACGTACTTTAAAGAAGAAATAATCGCGGGGAGCCACGTGAAATGAGCAAGTAGATGTTAATTGGAAATATAATGTAGGAAAAAGAGATAGAGATGATTCTGGAATATTAAAACATAATGATTCCTATATATATATATAGATAATAATAAAAAAATAATTAAAATAGAATTCATTTATTATTTATTATTTATCGTTTCATAATTATATATATATATATACACCAGAAACAGTAATTTCTTTATCTAACGGCGCCTGATGATCACGTGCTTCGTTACGGAATTGTTCGATGAATGTTTTGAATACTGAGTGATGAACATAAGTAAATGAAGTACCACTATCAATTAATATACCATGTGGTCTAGATATATATGTTATTATTATATTTATTATTATTATATTTATTATTATTAATTTTTTTTAAACAACAAAATAAAAGAATTCATAAATAAAAAACTATATATATATATATATACCCATTCCAATTTCTCTTATTTCCTGTACATGGGCGTTGATTCCAAAGAACTTCTTCAATAAAGATACGATAGTATCCATCATTTGTTTTAATAGGAGCAGAACACTCAGTGGCGGTATTTATAAGGCGGGAATCTTTCCCTCCAAAAACAATAACCCCGCCATTATCAGTAAAACATAACGCAAATGAGGGATATATCGAGGGACGCTGACGGAATAAAGAATTAACAAATGAATTCTCTATATATAATAATCATAATCATAATAATAATAATAATAATAATAATAATAATAATAATAATAATAATAATAATAATAATAATAATAATAATAATAATAATAATAATAATAATAATAATAATAATAATAATAATAATAATAATAATAATAATAATAATAATAATAATAAATATATATACACATATATATATATATATATATATATATATATATATATATATACGTCTGGGTGCAATGCCAATAATACCATCCGCTAATTGATTAGAAAACAGTCCTATATATATATAAATATAATAATAATAATAATAATAATAATAATAATAATAATAATAATAAACAATATATATACCAGTAACAGTTTCAGAACAGCCAAAACTGTGTAAAATAGCATATTTCTCTCTAGATTCTTCGATTCCCACGGGGATCTTACTATTTGGTAAAAGTACATTTCCGCCAAGCCACACATAATCTTGATATACAGGACCCGAAAGAGAAGATCCTTCTAAATATCTCTATATATATAATATATATAAGAATATTAATATATAATAATGAAAATATACAAACAAGATATATATATAATAAAAAAACTTAATAATAATAAAAATAAATTTTAATAACAGTATAGTACATTTTATGTATATACATATATATACTTGTGAAAAATAACACATATCATTTCTACAAGAATTGCAAGCATATAATTTATTAGACATTGAGCATAATTGGCGCTATATATATATATATATATATATATAATAAATATATCATTATCAAAAATAGCATATAAAAAACAATACTAATTATAAAATAAAATATATATATATATATACATATATATTTTTTATCATACTTTAATTGTTTTTGATTGAGATGGATCAAAAGGAGGATTTAAGTGAACACCACAATGATTACATCTATAATAAAGAAAATATATAATAAGAAAAGAAAAAACAAAGATTTGTTTGTTGAAGAAAACTATGATAATAGATACGATTTGCATGGAGTTGCACAAATAGAGCTTCCTGTATCTACAATTAATGTAGTTCGTTGTGGAGGTGATCCTATCCATACCAATGCATAAAAATACCTATAAATAATTAGTTAAATCAAAAAACAATAAATATACCCAAGCATCTTAGTTTCTCCAGCTGTTGGTGCTTCATAGAAAAAATCAGAAAGTCTTCGATGTTGTGTATCATTAACTTCAACATATTTCTTGTATAATTTCATATATTTATAAGATGTTGTTGAGTCTTTTATATTTTTAGAGTAAGCCAAATGTAAAAGACAAGCAACAAGAAAGAAAAGAAATTGCATTTCGAGAAATTAATTTATGTTTGAAGCGTAGATTCTACTATAATAATTAGACAATTACTTTAAGAATATATATAGTTACATTAATAACGATTAGGATAGGACTTTCTAAAAAAATATTAAAAAAAAAAAGAATCCCGTTTTTTTTAAATGAATAACATTATTTCTTTATAAAACTTGTTTTTTTTTAATTTAGATATATACATTCAATTGGGATATTTATTATTAATTTATTTTCGTCTAAATAAAAATAAAATAAAACAAAACAATGATAGTTGTCACAATGAAGTTATGCCTCAGAGGATAATATATGATTATATAAGATTATATTACATTCAGGATACAATATACATATATGAAAACAATAAAGAATTACTAAATATATATTTTATATTATTAGAAATAAGAGGAATCGCAAAATAATTTGCTTTAGAATTTGAAGATACCGAAAGCATATAAACCATATAAGCAAATAATGACAGCATAAGTAACAAAGAGAACAATACCCTTCATCTTATTTAAGATAATCTTAGGTTGTCTGAAAACGAGCATACATCCGATGGTAAGAACGAAGAAGACGATCATACCAGTAAGATGGAAATAGAAGGTTTTCATGGTAGCAGTAATATCACCAAAGGGAAGATTACCATCATCATCAAAGAAGGTCATTAATAACCAAGGGAAACCAAGACCAACACCAATATTGACAATTTGAGAACCAATGGAGTTAGCAAGAGCCATAGAGGCGAGACCCTTCTTGGCGACAGCTAAGGATTGAATGGTATCAGGGACGGCACTACCCCAAGAAATAACAGAAAGACCAAAGAGAGATTGAAGACCAACCATGTTAGGATATATAGATATATTAATATATATATAATTATTCTGAAAAGAAATATGGAGAATATATATAATAATAATATAAATATACATTAATTTCTTCTAAGATTTCACACCATCTTTCAATAATAGTAGCAGTAATAAAAGAATAAATAGCAATCCAAACGAAAGATAAAAGCATAGTAATAAGAGCAATATAACTGAAATCACCATTCTCTATAAGGTTATATGATAATAAGTATTTATCAAATAATAAAACAAGATATTGAATAATGTAATATATATATATATACTCTTATGAGGTTCAGGAACAGTCCATTTAGTGAAGAATTCAGTAGGAATAGTACAAGATTTAGTTAAAACCATTATAATCATATCAATAACATAAGCAACTTGAACAGCAGCTTTATGAGGCATGCATTTCTCTAATAAGGTTTGAGTCTTGGAAACAGATCCACCAATCTTATTTTCAATAGGAGTACTGGGAGTAGTAGGAGTATTTAATAAACCGTCGGCATCAGGCTCATCATTAGTATGTAAACCACCTTCATCATGATCTTCACCACCCTATATACATAGATATATAAGGATAAGAGTAAGAATCACGAAATATCAAAAAATAAATAAATAAATAAAAAAATTAAATCAATTTAAAAAGTAATAAATAATCGTATTTTCTTGATAAGTTAAAAAATAATAATATATATTATAAATTAAATAATTTCCTTAATATATAAATAGAATTCAAATATATATATATAATAATAATAATTACATCCACAACAAGATTTGAAAACAGTCTTTCTTAAAGTAGGATAGTAGATAATGAATAAAATATAGAGAATATAAACTATAATTAAAGAAAGACATTCCCATCTGCTGACAAGACCATCTTGAATAGCAAGTAAAGTTAAGAATAACTCTACATAATAACTATACAAATATAATTATAAGAAATGTATAATAGTAAAAACAACATTAGAATGAATGAAATCTTTAAAATAATAATAATTCAAAAAATAATAATAATTCAAAAAATAATAATAATTCAAAAAATAATAATAATTCAAATAAATTAATATTCAAATAAATTAATATTCAAAACAATAATAATTCAAAAAAAAAAAACATAAACAAGACAATCACGAACAAGAGCTCTTCTCTTAATTTGAAGGGCTTCAGGAGCACAGACGGCACAAAGACCAGGAACGACTAAGAAACCCATTAAACCAGAACCAAAAATGGAACTGACACCAAGTTCAAGAGAATCACCACCTTCAATAGCAGTAATAGTACTAATAACAATTTCAGGAGCAGCAGAACCAATAGCTAAGAAAGTAGCACCGGCAACATCTTCCTTCATATGCCATCTATCACAAAGAGCTTCAAGAGAAGGAACTAATTTAGCATCGACAACCTATAAATCAATAAATGATAGTCATGAGATATAGATTTAGAAATATTCAAAAAAAAATATGTTAAAAAAATAAAAACGTACAGCACCAACACCAACAAGGCAGAAGAAAATAAGCCAAATTTCGACAAGTATACCAAAGAAGTTACCATCGATAAGATTTAAACATAAACCATCAAAGAAGTTTTCACATCCTGTGGTAGCTTGTTTAGCAGCCATAAGGAATCTTCTTGCAGCAGTATCAGGGTAGTTCATTCTTTCTTCAACAAGATAGCAAGAATAGATATATAAATGCAAAATTTCTATCTTACATTTCCATACAATATTGAAAGCAAATTGGATCTTAGATGTATTAACAGTGATTCCAGATTAAACATAAATATTATGATGATTATCCATTTCTAAAAAAGGAAGATTATGAGGCTATATATAAGAAAGAGACCCTAATCAAAAATTTTTTTAGATTAATGACGGAAAAGCAAAGAAAATTATAATTTGAATGGCTCCTAATAGGGTATTCCCAAGAAAAGAGAACGTCGAAAAGAGAGAGGTTACGGCCCATTTATAGGTTAAAAAGGAGATGTGTCATTCATCCATCCGAAAATTCTGATTTGATTTGTCAGCATAAACAAGCAAACCAATTATTTCTCGAAAAATTGATAGACACATTTATTTTGATAACCTCATTACTTCCTTTTAAATGGCGCAATATAAGGATATATTCTATTTTCCATTGTCTAAGGTCCATTTGTTCTTCATGTTTATATAATATAAATTATATATTTAATAAAAAAGTCATTTTTACTGGTTAGAAAAAGAAATGACTTCTATTAATGTGTTTTTTGTTATTCTCCAATAACTATTACGTTTATTAGAAAATTATATTTCTTATTTATTCCATATATGTAAATTATAGTGACTTGCGCTTAATTTCAACTGAAAAATAATAAATTTTTTCTTTGATAGAATCTATAACTTTTTTGAATTTAGAATATAGAAATACTTTCATTAAACCATATTTTTTTATATGAATTTGTGGAAAGAATTAACGATTAGTAGTGATTTGAAGCAATATACACTTGAAGAGCAAATATTTTTATCAAAGAATATTTTCAATGGATATATTTGAAAGTAAACTATATTACTTAATATTCATAATATCATTGAGATACCAGGAAAAAGTGAAAATGAAAAAAGCATAAGAAATAATGGTTATAATAAAATAATAATAATAAATTGTGGAGATTTAGTTCATTTCATGATATGTATTCATGGATAATAGTTGGAAAAGGCAATCTAAAGAAAAATTATAAAATAGAGATTTTATGTTATAATTAGATATTAAAAGACATACCAATAATATATGTATAGACTTGTGGTATTTCATTAGTAGGTACATCATAATAGACTCCATTACAAATATAAAAATAATTACTATCCGTAGTAATTGTACCAAGATATAAAGTATCATTGTTTCGTAATGATTGTACGGTGTTCTCATGAAGGCGAGATGCAAGAGCTTGTTTTTTACTCTATAATGGTATAGATCATGATTATTATATTATTATTATAAATATATTTAGTAGAACTGTTATTATAATAAGTATATAATAAGTATTATAATAATGATTTTATAAGTATTATAATAGGTATTTAATAAGTATTTAATAAGTATATAATATATTTAATAATAATGATTTTATAAGTATTATAATAATATAATAATAATGATTTTATAAATAATATAATAATATAATAATGATTTTATAAGTATTATAATAATATAATAATATAGATACTCTCCCTCCAAAGTTAGCTAGATGCATGTTAATGACGCACCCCAAGATCTTTACGTTAGAAACAGATTGTAACAATAAAGATAATTGGATCGTACGTAACACAGATGTTGTCTATATATAATTATAAATAGAGAATATCTATGTTATATATAATTCTATTCTAATATCAATAATTTAGATAAATAACAAGTATTATTTTATACATATACATATATTGCTTAGATTATTAATAATAATAATAATAGTTATATATATTATATAATATAATATATATATACATATATATATACATGTGGAGAAGTAATAGTAATACACTGAATAGGACCATATTTACATAATAATTCAATTAACCGCTTAACACGCATATTTCCATTTGGCACTATATATATATATAGCATATATTCTATATATATATATAACATACATAAAAAATATAATAGATATAACATACATAATATATATAACATCATAAAAAATATAATATACATAATATATATAATATACATAATATATATAACATACATAATATATATAATAAATACAATATACATAATATATATAACATATATTTATACTATATAGAATTCAATAAAAACAAAAATATTGATGATAATATAAAATATAATATATACTATGAATATTATATATATATAAAAGTATTGATAATAACATATATACTATCTACAATAAGAACTTGAGTGTTTTGCCATTCACTCATTTCAATCATTTTCATAAATAAAGCTAAAAAGACAATTTATATATAAAAACGAAATTGTTATTTATAAATATAATTTATAATAAAGATATACGAAAAATAATTATAATCAAAAATAATATATTTATAATAATTTAGCAATGATACTTTCTCTTGTATTTTCATCCCATTCGGGTATTTGACGATTTTCTGTTTCTGAAAGGAAAAAACTATATGATAATACTTTGAGATCTGCATTCTTATTGGGCTATGATTAAAATATGTATATAATATGATAAAATATATATATATATAATAAAATATATAATATATAATAAAATATATATAATAAAAATATATATAATAAATATATAATAAAAATATATATATAACAAAAATATATATAATAAATATATATAATAAATATATATAATAAATATATATATAACAAAAATATATATAATAAAAATACATATATAATAAAAGAAAATAAGTTTTCTATAAAAATAACTATAACTATATATACAATTGTCCATTTCCCATTAGAATCTACATGAATATCTGTATTAGCCAAGTTGAATATATAGCCTACATTAGGATCATCACAATCAGCAGATAAATATCCAACCTATTCAAGAAAAAGTCAATTAGAAAAAAATAAAAAACATTTTTTTTCTAAAAATACCTTAATGGAATTCATAGAAAGATATTTCGACAAACAGTAAGAAAGAATCCCTTTTCCTTGACCACCACAACCTACATCAATAATCAAAAAAAAATATTTAAGAAGTACCAGAAACAATTGGAATGATCATTTTAAACTGCACAATACCTTTAATCATTTATATAAACTATTTATATAGTTAAAGTTACTTTCTTCATCTGATGGATGCATTTCAGAATAATAGACGGTTGAAATATATTAGTATATATGTACAGTATATATGATAGATATACTAAATGCTATTTAAGAAATAAAATGCAAAAGAAATATTAAAAAAAAAAAAAGAATTAAAATTCTAAAAAAAATTATTTTCTACTATTGTTGATCATACTGCCTTTTCTTTTAACGGATTAAATAAGTAAAAATTATGTTTTGAAAATAATATATCATCATATGAATATATATGAAAGGATATTCTTTTTCCTATCAATATATTCTTAATTGTGAAATTATTTGGATTTAAAAGTCATTTTCTTGAGGTTATATGCATATAACTAGGACAGAAAACAATTATTTATGTGTTCTATCTAGATGTATTCGATTTTCAGAACAAAAAATTACTAGAAAAATGTAGGCTCAAAAATTCATCATAAAAAATAATATATATTTTTATAAAAACGTATTTTACATGCTAATATGGAATTCATATATTAAAAGAAAAAAGTCAATTTCAAATGTCAATTACAAAAACACCAAAAGTACTATCATATTTATAAAGCATATAAAATTTTTTTTTTCTCGTTAGTCAGCTTATGATTATTATGCTTATAAAAAGATAGACTATGTTCTGTACAGAAAATTTACAACTTTTTAATAGTTTCAGTATTATTTCTAAATAAGGAAATTACTACATTTCAGCAAAATATAATCCAATAAGAATGTCGAATTTCAGGATTTAGGTTTTTGATTCGATAAAAGGTGGAGTTCAGCCACACTTAAGAGTTCTTCTTGAAGTCATTCAGAATTTTTCGAGTTTTATAGATTTCATTTATTTTTTAATTAATAATTAGTTTAGTCGCTATTATTGTACGAATTTGAAGATGTTTGGAAGATTATTTGGTAAGAAGCCTGCTCCTGAGCCTGAAAAGAAGCAACTAGATCCTGTTGAAGCTCAAATCAAGTCTAATGAAACTATTCAAACGATTAACAACGCTATCAGCGGTATTGAAGCTAAGATTGATGCTGTTCAGAAAAAGATGGATGAAGCTCAAGATAAGGCTAAGGAAGCTGTTATCAGCAAGAACACTGACTTAGCTAAAAAGTTTCTTGAAGATAAAAAGAGATTAGCTGCTCAGATGGATGGTTTAAGAGTATATATATATATATATCAACATATATGATCTCTTTTTATTGTTTATAGTATATTTATTATAATATATAGAAACAAGTGATTGCTTTAGAAGGTAATAAAGCCCTAGTTTCTTCTGCAATTGATTCTCAAACACTTCAAAATATTCAAATTCTTGTAGCTGATACTATTAAGCAAATTGCTGTCGATCCTGATCAAGTTTCTGATGCTCTTGATGATATTAATGATTTTAAGTTAAAACAACAAGAAATTCAAATGACTTTAGATCAATTCTATGCTTCTCCTGATGCTGAAGCTGATGTATATATATATTATTTATTTTATTTTTATTATTTTATATATTTATTATTATTATTATTATTTATTATTATTATTATTTTATTATAATTTTATTATTATAATTATATATATTTTCTATATTCTTTTACTAGTTACATTAAATTCCTTCTTTATTAAATATACTAATAATACTATATAATTAATATCAATAAAAATTACTATATTCTTATTCTTTATTATTCTCTATAGGAAGAAATTGATAAAGAATTAGCTGAGTTACAACAAGAAGTAGCTATTGAACAAACAGCTGCTGCTCCTTCCGTTAATACTACTGTTCCTCAAAAACAATTATCTCCTGAAGAAGAATTGAATAATGTATATTATTATTAACTTATTTTTATTATATCTATTATTATTATATTTTTTAATATTAGTTTTCTTCTTATAATAATAATTATTAATCTTATTATTTCTTTCTATATAGATGCAAAAAGCTGAAGAGGATGAATTATCTAGATTAGCTGCTGAATTAGGCATGTAAATGAATTTTATATTGCTCTATATATATATATATTTAATATTATTATATTCTTTCATGTTGCTATCTAACAATAAAAATCCTTTTTATATAAATAATT
Source organism: Blastocystis sp. Blastoise (assembly GCA_039096225.1). Classification (NCBI taxonomy): domain Eukaryota; class Bigyra; order Opalinata; family Blastocystidae; genus Blastocystis; species Blastocystis sp. Blastoise. The sequence goes on from JBBPEB010000027.1 coordinate 858,870, forward strand.
TTGTATTTTAAGTATTATGTATCTATTATCTATACATTTTGTTTTCGTTGTTTATTTCATTCATACATAATACTTTTCTTTTTTACAATTTTTTTTGTAATCCATGACATACAAATTTTAAAAATATGTACACTCTATTCTATTAACGCATACACACTCTTTATTTAAGCATTTTCTTGCCATTCTTTTATTGCAAAAACATTTATTTATATCAATAATTCAATAAAATAATAACATACATAAACACTGGAAGCTCATCCATATTTCCATGGAAATTTCTTTTTTTTCTTCTCCATCTAAAATTTTTTCTGTTTTAAAAAAGAAACTTTAAAAAGTACATTACTAATATTTTTTGATTTCCACCAAGTTTAGAAATGAAGATCTTTTATATTTTTGTTTTTTTACTTATTATAGTCACTGCTGAAAGAGATTTCTATGCTATTTTAGGTGTTAAAAGGTATGCTTTATCGATTGAGTTCGCTTTAGATGTTTTTGTTTGATTTCTATTCTTGTTATTACTTTATATATCTTTTATTTATTATAGAGATGCAAAGGAGAGTGCTATTAAACGTGCCTACAGAAAATTAAGTTTACAATATCATCCAGATAAGTGTAAGACTGAAGAATGTAAAGCTAAGTTTATTGATATTCAAAAAGCTTATGATGTTCTTTCTGATGATAATCAAAGACGTGTATATGATAATAAAGGTGAAGCTGGTTTAGAAGAAAGAGAAAAACAAAAACAAGGTGGTGGTGGTTTTGATCCTTTTGGAGGTTTATTTGGTAATCATTTTGGATTTGGTGGAAATCGTCAAAGAAATCAAGATACTCAGTTATCTTTGAATGTTGCTTTAGAAGATTTATATAATGGAAGAGAATTTGAAATTAAGATTAATCGTCAAGTTATTTGTAAGAAATGTAGAGGTACAGGTGCTGATGATCCAGATCATGTTCATAAATGTCCTGTATGTAATGGTTCTGGTGTTCAACTTGTTCGTAGACAACTTGCTCCTGGTTTTGTTACTCAAATGCAACAAACTTGTCAAAAATGTGGTGGTAAAGGTACAATCTTTGATCATGTTTGTCCTATTTGCAGAGGTAACAAACTTGTTCAAGAAACTCATCCTCTTACTGTCACTATTGAACGAGGTATGGCTAATGGTCAACAATTAACTTTTGAAAATGAAGGTAACCAACATCCTGATCTTGATCCTGGTAATGTCATTGTTGTTTTACAACAATTAAATCATCGTATTTTTACTAGGGATGGTGATAATCTTAAGATGAATATGAGTATTACTTTGAAAGAAGCTCTTCTTGGATGGAGAAAAACATTTAATCATCTCGATGGACGTATTGTTGAAGCTGGAAAAGATTCTATTACCAAACCTGGTATATATATATGTTTTTTTAAATATTTTATTTCATTATATATATTTGTTTTTTTTTTTTTTGCTTTTTAAAAGTTTTATTTCATTATATATATGTTATTTTATAATATGTATTTTTTAAATTTTCTTTTTTAATATATATATATATATTACTATTTAAGAATTATTATAAAATATTCATATTCTGTTTATGACTTTGAATAATTCTTATACTATATGATTATCTATATTATATAGGTGAAGTCATTCGTTTAGAAGGAGAAGGTATGCCTCAACATAATTTCCCATCTCAAAAAGGTGATTTATTTATTACCGTTACTGTTGTTATGCCTAAATCGCTATCAAATAAACAAAAAGAAGTTGTCCAACAATTCTTCTAAGTTGGTCATGTACTTCTTATTTTTAACTCTTATTATTTCTTTTCATTTTTGATCATTATATATTATTTATTACTTTTTTTTAAAACTATGTTTTTAAGTTTTTCATTGTTTTTTTTTTGATTATTTTTTAAAAATAGACATCAATTGATCTCATTTCAACAAAATAAATTCATTACATTTCATTAGATATATCTCTACATTTATTAAATATAAGCAATATATTTTTAAATCTCATTTTCTTATCAAAGGACTTATATTTTATAAAATAAGCATTTTATATTTGTATTCATCTTTGTAAGAACAGAAATGTACACAAAAAACCATTCATTTTTCAACATTATTTTCTATTTTATTCAATAGTTTACAATGGAACTCAATACATATTCTATTTTATTTATTATAGGATTCCTGATCTCTATCTTCTTCATCATCTTTCCTTTCAAAATTCATATAAAAAAACACACGATTCCTCTAGATTATTCTACAATTCCCATTTTGGTCGTTTTTATACTTGTAATAAGTGGATGTATACCTATCGAAGTATTTGTACGAGGTATTCTGGGAAAAGCTACTCCAGATTCCATGAAAGATATAGAAAACACAAGTCAACTTATTCCCCTTACTGTCATAGCTCTATTTATGTCATTAGCATATTTCTGTATGTCTTCAGAACAAACAGGTATTTTTCAAATTGTTGGTAATCAGTTGTCTTCAATTGCTATGAAATCAAAATATCCTGATTTAATTGGCCTTATTCTAGTGTTTTTATTTTCTGCAATTCTTACACTTTGTACAAGTAGCGATATTACTATATTAACATTAACTCCAATTATTCTTGAATTTAATAAGAAAATTAATTCAAAGATTCTAGTTGCGTTGCTTATTACACAATTTACTACAGCTAATACATTCTCTACTGCTTTTTTGAGTGGAAATCTATCAAATTTCATTTTAACATCTGCTTTTGGAATTGATTTCTTAAGTTATCTTAAATATATGTTTATACCATCTCTCATTAGTGGATTCACTGTAGTTATATATTCATTATTTGTTAGTTTCCTATTAAAACGTAAAATACTAGATACTCTTCATGAACCATTATTATCTGATTCTAGTGTTATTGTGGTTAATACATCCGAAATAGAGAATACTAAAGATATACAATCAAATACATATATAAACGATGATAAAGATGTTTTATCCTCTATATCTGCTGATAATAATAAAGATAATAATAAAAATAATAATAAAGATAATAATAATGTTGATAATAATAAAGATAATAATAATAATGGTATTACTACTATTACTACTATTACTTCTACTACTACTATTACTACTACTACTAATAATAATAATGCTAATAATAATAATAATAATGATAATAATAATAATAACACTATTCCTCCTCCTACTACTGATACTCTGACTGTGAATACACCATCTCAATCTCAATCTTCATCTTCATCTCCATCTCCTTCTATTTCTCTTAATGGTAAATTATCTGTTTTATTCCTTTTTCTTATGCTTCTCTGTTTCTTCTTATCATCTACATTTAAATCATTATGGTCTTCGTTTGAATTCTGGTATATAGCTGTTTTCTTCTGTTTTCTAGCTTTATTAAAAGATAGTATTTTAACATGGACATCTCATTCTGTTAATATTCCTCTAATTCTTAAACAATTACCGTGGAGTGTACCTTGTTTCTTATTAGCTATGTTTGTCTTAGTTGAAAGTCTTCAATATTATCATATTATACAAGAACTCTCCAATTTATTAATTAATTATATTATTATTCCTATTTTACAATCTACAGGAATATATACATTACTCCTTGTTATGTGTTTACTTACTTGCTTTACTTGTTGTTTATTAAATAATTTACCAGCAACAATTCTTCTATCCAGTATTTTATTAAATAAAACAACTCAATCTACATTAAATGAATTATTAATGCCTATTACATTAGCAGTTGCAATAGGTACTAATATTGGTGCTATTATATTTCCTCATTGTGCTTTAAGTGGCATTGTTTGGTCGTCACTAATTCCTTATAAACATGAACTTCATATTGTTTGGAAACAAGGAATATTATTATGTATTCTACTTTCTGTTGTATTCACATTCTTATTATATTGTTTTTGTTGTTAATTCTTCTTTTTTTTATGTATATAAATCCATTTATCATTAGTTGATTTCATTGCTTTCCCAATACTCTTGTTTTGTTTAAAAGCATTATATATGTATATAAATTATTAGAATAAATGTTGTCAATGTAATACAGGATATAGAAGAACAAAACAACATAGAAATGAAAATACTATACAAAAATAACATTGCTATACAAGGTAAATATTTAAAATAAATGAAGAGGAATAAAAAAATAGAGTCATAAAATATGAAAAAACAACACAGCCATGAAGTTATTAAAGAGAATAAAAATAGAATATTTGTTGTGTATAAATATAAATAATATATATATATAATATAATTAAGGTTATTAATATATAAATATAATTATATCTAGAAGAGAATAATAGTAGAAAATTATTATAATAAACAAAACAAAAAAATAAAAATAAAAAAAAAAAATAAAATAATTAAAGAAAAGAAAAAGTGAATAGTATACGATTATATATATGTACATAAATATAGATAAAATAAAATAAAATAAGATTATATATAGGAATAATTTAAGCTTTAGTTTCTCTTAATACAGAAGGATGTGATTTATAATATTGTTCATGCCATTTCTTTGTACATTCCTCTAATAATTCTGGCTTATAACTACGAGCAAGTAAACAACACTATATATATATATATGGATAGATAATAATAATAATAATAATAATAATAATAATAATAATAATAATAATAATAGTAATAATAATAATAGTAATAACAATAACAATATATATATACTTCAGCATATTTACCAATAGATTCTAGATAATGAATACAGCCATCAATATCACCCATAGAGAAAAGAGAAATAAACGCTAAATTCTCTATATGCTTCTCTTTACATAATTGTACTAATTGTTCTATTCCTTGTTTATCCCCTGTAGAGAGAGCTAATAAAAGAAGGAATGGGTAATCATGACCTTTGGTACTGTATATCTATATATAGAGAAACAATATATATATATTGTTAATATAATTATGAAGAATAACATTTAGATATCATAATAATAAACATAATAATAATAATAATAATAATAATAATAATAATAATAATAATAATAATAATAATAATAATAATAAACACAATAATAATAATAATAATAAACATAATAATAATAATAATAATAATAATAATAATAAACATAATAATAATATATATATACTTTAGCATGTTCAATATCTCCTTTTTTAAGGCATAATTCACTTAATCGATTCCAATATTTACTAATTTCAACACTATCATTATTCTCGCGGGAATCCAAGATATTTAAGAATTCAGTAGCCTTCTATATATATATATATATATAGATATTCAATGATATATAATATATTCTATATAAAAGCAAATAATTCAGAATTAAAAAAATATAATTAAATAAATATAAATATAATTAAATAAATATAAATAGAATAAAATAAACATAAATATAAATAGAATATAATAAACATCAATAGAAAACAATAAATACTTCAATCATTTCTAATTCAATAGCAATATCAATCTTTTTAAATATATCAGTTGATAATTCCATAGCTTCTGCTTTATATCCTTGACCTTCTAAGAATTGACTTAATTTATTGATATCCCCCGCGGGAATTGAAGGAAGTAATTGATTTGCAGATTCAATATCCCCACGAATAATTAATACTTGATATTGAAGAAGAGAAGTAGATAACGAATGGGATATAATATTAGTCTATATATATATATATATATATATATATATAGAATAGAATATAAAAAGATATTTATAGAGTATTCACTTGAATATATAGAAAATTAAATAATAATAATTAAATAATATATAAATAAAAACATATATATATATATATATACTTCACCATCAACTAATAATAATTTATTTTCTTTTTCTAAAAATCCTAATAAAGTATAATTCGATTGAATATGAGTCACAACAATTAATTCCCCACCAATATAATACTTTACACATTTTGGAGTACTATATAAAAACACATCTTCGACCCACGTGCCACCTGTAACAATATCCGTTACTTCTGTAATGACGGCGAATGCGTCATCTGCAGAAAGAGAGGGATTATATTCTAATATATAATAAGTATCTTGAGTTATTATAGAGACATAACTACCATATTTATTCCAATATACATTCTATATATATATATATATATATATATATATATATATATATATATATATATATTTATGAATAGAATTCATTATTATAATAAATATAATAATAAAAATGTTAAATATATATATAAAATAAACATTATAATAAGAATACTATATATATACAGTAGCAATAACATCAATTTTTCTCTCCATGGAGCCAGTTTCCCAATTATAAAAACAAATAAATCCATTCCCGCGTATTCCAAGTAAGTGCCCGCCAAAAAGATGATCGACAATAAAAGGAGCGGTAATCGTTACTGTTTCTTTGAAATTAGAGAATATCTTAATAGTATTAGTACTCTATATATAGTTATTTATATAGTATACTTGAATTAAACTAAAAATAATAATTATATTCAATTTAATATATATATATATTAAAAAACAATAAATTAAGCATACTGTGCGAATAGCATAATCACCCGCTCCTGAATCCCTCCAAACCCCCTCAAGACCCTCACCGTAACATTTATTTCTGATTTGTCTACTGGTACAAATAGAATATTCACCATCACCTACAATCATAAGGAAACGACCATTCGCATTATGAGCAATAAACCGCGGGAATAACTCACTACGACCTAAGTAATATTATTAAGGAATAGATAAAGAATAGAATAATAATAATAATAATAATAATAATAATAATAATAATAATAATAATAATAATAATAATAATAATAATAATAATAATAATAAATATATATATATATAATAAGGATATATCTTTATAAGGTATTTGAAGTATTTCTTCATCTTTTGTATTTTCATCGATTTTAATGATTCCCCCGCGAATATCGTTACAATCGCATTTAATAAGACGACCTCCTTCTTCTAATGAAATGATTGGCTTCTCAGAACCCATTTGAATGACGAGTGCACCGTCATCACAAGCAATACCAATCTATATATATATATATAATTATTTATTTGAAGAAATAGAAAAATATAAGTCAATAAAATGATATATATATGAGAATAACAACTAATAACAAATAATAACAAAGAATAACCGTGAAAATAGATACTTTATTATTGAATGTTGTTCCAGAAATACTCCAAACACGACCCATCGAGTAATTTAAGGTCATTTCACATCTATATATAATATATAGAATATAAAGAAACATATAATATATAATATATAAAATATATACTGATAAGTAATACTATTCCAAATACGAACGGTTCCATCTTCAGATCCACTAATAATAAGAGGGAGTTTATTATGAAAGAGAAGTGTTGAAATATTATCAGTATGACCTGAAAGTGTCTGAATACAGGTCTTTGTTTGATAATCCCAAACTTTTATAGTCTATATATAAATGTTATAATAATATATATATAATAGAATATATATAATAGAATAATAGTATATAGAATAGAATATATAAATAGAATAAATAGAATAGAATAAACATAAATATGATATATAATAATACTATATATATATACATGATCATCAGATCCAGAAATAAGATACGGTTTATCGGCACGTGGATAGTACGCAATGGCGTTAACGCTCATCTTATGATCACGCAGTGTGAAGAATGGTGTCGGATTATTTAATCCCCAAACCTATAAAAATAATAATAATAATAATAATAATAATAATAATAAACATAATAAACATAATAAACATAATGATAATAAAACAAAATCAATTTTATAAATAAACAATAGCAATAAAATTAAAAATACATTAATAGTGGAGTCAAGAGAGCATGATGCAAACACATTAGGATCTTTTGGATTGAATTTGACTTGCATTACATAATGACTATGACCATCAAATGTTTTAGTACAATTCCAATTTTGTTCCCAATTCCAAAGTTTAATTTTAAGATCATCACCACAAGAGAGAAGATAAGGAAGCGTTGGATGAACATCAAGACTACGAATATAATCTGTATGAGCTTCAAAATCAGCAACCTAGAGAAAAAAAAATATTATAAAATAATAAAATAATAAAAGATGATAATATACTTTATCAATTGTATTGTAGTTATAAACACGAATATGTAAATCATCGCAACCTAAAGCAAACCATTGTTTTCTTTCAATGAATTTACAAGTTCTAATGGGAACTTCAACGCATTCAAAAGATTTTATTAATTCTGCAGTCTCATAATTATATATAAAGACTCTTCCAGAAAATAAAGACATTAAAATCCATGGTTCTGTAGGATGTAAATCTACACATTTAACTCTTTCAGAATGTGTAATCAGTTTTTTCTATAGAATAAGGAATTAAAACTAGTTTACTATGCACTGTTACCTCAATATCGATTTGAAATGTCTATAAAAAAGGAAAGTTAGTAATAATTTCATTTATATAACATACCATTTGTATATTATTATATTGACAAAATAATTATTCTCTTTGAAGAAAGAAATAAAGCTGAAAATATTATAACACTCTATAATATATACAAAATGTTAAATTCTTATTCATTTTACAGATTTATATCAGAAGCCTTCATGATTTGTTCCATGATTATTCTCATTTTATTCGCTCTCTTCACAATCTCCCCACGATTCCAAGCCTTTTGCGGGATTTTATCAATGCCTCTCTTTTTTTGTTAGAGAGAAAAACATCGTTTTGTTTTCATTCTCTATTCAAATAATTCTTGTTGTTATGTATTGAGGATATTCTTATTTAATAAAAATGTTCATAAACATTCAGAATCGTCGCTTTTTGTTATGTTTATTTGCGTTTTGGCTGACATGAGTTGAAATGTCGTTTATTGTTATGTTATTGTTATATTTATATTATTCTCAATCATAAAAAAATGCTTTGTATTTCCAAATATTAATATTGACTCATATAAACACCTTTGACAAAGCTGATAACAAAATCATCATAAATTCTTCTATTATTGTAGTTTTTTATTCAATCTACTTTATGCCAATAACAAGAATCTCATGTAGTAAACAGATAATAAACAAATAATCATATTTCTCATGAAACTATTGCAAAAAAAAAAAACACTATACTAACACTCATTTATGGAAATTTTGATTTTTTTACTTGAAAAGTATCTTTTTATACGGATATTTTTAATTAGTCTATAGGTCGTTTATATATTTAATTATTTTTCTTTTGAAAATTGAATTAATCGAATAGGAGATACATTTTCTTAAAAAGCAAAATAGATCAAATCTGTAATGGAAACAAAAAGTGAATCTTTGCTGAGTCATGGTACAAGTGACTTCGAATATGTATATTGAATATCTATATTTTCAAAATTATGATTCTCTGACTATCTCTAATAATTATAGTTACCACGTAACAAAAACTCTTCCAACAATTCGGTATTCTTTTCTTTTTATTGTTTTTTTCAGTAATAATAATACTAATTTCTTTATGAAAAATATAGTCAAGAAACTCTAAGAACATTTATTCTCTAACAGATCAAAAAGAGCGAACTATTTTTATTTCAAATCTTCATAATCAAGTATTTCTTCACTATTTATCCTCAAAAACTTATCTATATGTTAAATAATAGGTTAATGAACAAGATCTAATATCAATATTTAAATCTTGTGGAGTTATCAACTTGGTCAGAATTACTAGTGATAAGTCTCAACCTCTAGGGAATACTGGTATATATATATTTTTAGAATTTTTATTATATCTAATTAATAATACTTGTGATTTAAAAATAAAATAGTGATTATTAATCTGACATTTTATGTTTATTTTTAAATATATATTTTGATTATTTGAATTATAATTGAATCGTTTTATTTATAAATTCTATTTTTTTATTAATAACGATTTAATATATATAAATTATATACGATTTAACTATAATATATATATAAATTTATTGATGATACAATAAATAATACAGTTAATACAATTCATTTTATTTTTTTCTTATATAGCATCAAATTTAGGTTATATTGAATTTAATAGTAAAGACGCTATTCCGAAGGCATTACTTCTTCAAGGTTTACCAATTGCAGATAAAACCGTGAAAATAGGACATAGTTCTATAACTATAACTAAACCTACTGCTTATGGTCCTGGAGCACGACTCATGTCTTATAAACCTTCTCTTTTTAAGGTATTTCTATAGTATTCAAGTTATATACTATAGTATTATTTCATTATTTTTATTCTTTATTTAAATAATAATATATATAATTAGTATTATGAACTATATTTATGTTAGTTTTATATATATATATATATATAGAATCAAAATGATAAGACTACAGTTACTAATGTATATAAAGCTACACAAGTTGTATATATATATATATTAACTTTAGGTTATTATAGTAATAATTTAGTATATATTAGTATTATATATACATATATATAGGCAAATCAAAAACTTCATGAACTTGAAAAGAAGTATTTAAAAGTATATATATATATATATTATTATTATTATTATTATTATTAATATTTACTATGTATTTAGGTTCATGCAAAAAGTTTTTCTTCACAGTATATAAGAATTATAATTATCATTATAATTATATTAGTAATATATAATAATAATAATAATAATAATAATAATAATAATAATAATAATAATAATAATAATATATAAATATAAATATAAATATAAATATAATAATAATAATAATAATAAACATAATAAACATAATAATAATAATAATAATAATAATAATAATAATAATAATAATAATAATAATAATAATAATAATAATAATAATAATAATAATAATAATAATAATAATAATAATAATAATAATAATAATAATAATAATAAACATTATAATAATATATAGTTCTTCTTCAGAGTCTTATCATACTACATCTTCTCATTCACATCATGATTCCCGCGGTTCTTCTCGGTCATCTTCTATATCTTTTACACATAATGATAAAAAGAATAATGAGGAACACAATTCTACATGTAAAACTTCCCCTATGAAACACAAATCAAGATCTTCTTCTCTATCTTCACAATCTTCATATTCTTCATATTCCCGCGGTTCTTCTAAACATTCTTCTTCTGTTTCTTCTTCTCTACAATTTCAGAATAATAATTATTCTGATTTTAAACCAACTTCTTCTTGTCCTGTTTCAACTGCTACTACTAATGAAACACAAGTAGAAAATGACAAAAATTATAATAAACAAAATAATAGTACCACTTCGGGATTGAAAAATATACATAACCGCGAGGATTGTAACTTTGTATATAATTCTAAAAGGATATATCCAAATAATTTGAATAATCATAATAATCATAATAAATATAATAATGCTATTTATAATAAAAATAGATCAAAAGTTTATACTTCTCATATAAATAAGTATAATAATAAACATACCAAGAAATATCATCAACCTTCTTATTTAAATAAATATCCAAATAAATATACAAATAAGTATAGAAATAAATATAGAAATACAGATATAAAAAGCAATGAAGATATCCCATTGTTTTCTTATAAAGAAAAAACACATGTATATGATGTATATATCTCTGATAATTATAAAAATAATAATGAAAAAGAAGATAATCATGAAAATATATATTCTTCTTCTTCTCTTCCTGTTAATGAGAATCATGAAAATCAGGGTGATTCACATATGAATTCGAAGGATTCCCATGAAAATTCATGTGATTATAAAGAAAATCAAGTAAATATAAATAACTGTATATCTTCTTCTTCTAATGATAATAATGAAATTTCTACACAAATGGTGACTGCAGATACTAAATGTGTAATAACATCTTTATCATGTAATTCTATTAATGATGATGTCATTCCAAGTAATATAGAAGATAATATAGAAGACAATATAGAGAATAATATAGAGAATAATATAGAAGATAATATAGAAAATAATATAGAGAATAATATAGAGGATAATATAGAGGATAATGATGATAATCAAAATAAAATGAATGATAATATTAAAAAAGTATTAGATGAAAATAAAAATGATCTGAAAATTGATAATCCAAGCGAGACAACTCTAAATAGTGATAGTACTTATATAACTGATATAAAGAATGACACTATATTGTCACCTTCTTATTCATCTCCTACTTTTGGTGATACTATAATTATTAAGAATACTGATGTTAATATAGATAGTGATAAAGAGAGTGTTTCTATGAATATTATGGATAATAATAACAATAGTAGAATTATAGATACTTCAGTTGATACTCTTAAAAACGTTTCTGATACTAATATAGATGCAAACAGTATTAATAATAATGATTATGATAGCAATGATCATATTAAGACCTCTATAAAAACCTTTGTTCATATTCCTACTGATTCTAATAGTATAACTGATAATACTAATGTGAATAGTATTATTGATAATACAAATATGAATACTATTATTGATAATACTGATGTGAATACTATTACTGATAATACTAATGTGAATGGTATTACTGATAATACTAATGTGAATGGCATTATCACAAGTGATAGTAATGTTGCTGATACAATTCTCACTGCTCCCAATTCTTCTCTTAGCGTAGAAAAGAATACTTTATTTTTAGACACTTCTTGTACTTCATTCAAAATATATTCTTCTGAAATTATACCAACTGATGTGCCTAGTTACATAGATAACAATAAAATATCTACAAATAATATGATTATTTCCAATGATTCATTTGTAAATAATAATAATAATAATGATAATGATAATGATAATGATAATGATAATAATAATAATGATAATAATAATAACAACTATAACACTTGTACTACTACTACTAATAATAATAATGATAATAATAATAATAATATTACTACTACTACTGCTACTACTACTACTACTACTACTAATAATAATAATAATAATAACAATAATAATAATAATAATAATAATAATAATAATAATAATAATAATAATAATAATAATAATAATAATAATAATAATAATAATAATAATAATAATAATAATAATAATAATAATAATAATAATAATAATAATAATAATAATAATAATAATAATAATAATAATAATAATAATAATAATAATAATAATAATAATAATAATAATAATAATAATAATAATAATAATAATAATAATAATAATAATAATAATAATAATAATAATAATAATAATAATAATAATAATAATAATGTTGCTCTTCAATATTCTACACAATCTTTAATTGATACTGATAATAATACAATTAATACCATGAATCAACCTATAATAGACACAATATCTTCTTCTGATCTTATTTCTACTACTACTATTTCTTCTTCTAATCCTACTACTACTATTTCTTCTGATCTTATTCTTTCTACAACAGAAACTTCTTCTCCTGTTACTACTACTATAGAAACTTCTTCTTCTAATCCTATATCATCATCGATATCATCTATTTCTACACCTGTTTCTTCAATACCATTAGTCTCTTCTAATACATTATTATGTCTTCCAAAATTAAAATCAAGAAAATCAAGACCAAAAATTGATACATCTCTTTCTCTTTCTTCTTTTGAATCTTCTCTTCATAATTCAATTGTATCTATAGATAGTCAAACAATAAACAATCCAAATAATAAGGATGATCAAGTAAATAATAACACAATAGTGTTAGAATCACTATCTGAATCTACTGTTGACAACAGTGGGATTATTATTCATAATATAACAGATAATAATTTTATTATTCAAGAGTGTGATATTAACAATAGTATTAATGATAAAGATTATATCACTAGTGATAATAAAGAAAAAGAAAATAATGATCAGATAATTAATCACAATAGTAATTTTGAGTATGATACTATAACATTAAATGATAATAACAAAGAAAGTATTAAACAAGATAATAACAATAATGATGAAAAAGATATAAACAATATAATATCTGAAAATAGTAACGAGAATAATACGATTGGAAATGATCTTAGTAATAATAATAGTAATAATGAAAGTATTAAGTGTTCTGATGATAGTAATCATGGTATTATTATTACTAACTCTATAGCTATTCATTCTCCTGCTACAATAATTAATAGCAATAATAATATATCATCTATACTATATTCAACAGATGATGATGATACAAAAATGGATATTATTAATGATAATAATGATACTAAAATGGATATTATTAACGATAATGATTCTAAAATGGATATTATTAATGATATTAATGATACTAAAATGGATATTATTAATGATATTAATGATACTAATAATCTGATGAATAGTAATACAAAGCATATGTTGAATATTGAATCAGAAGATAATAATACTAATAATTGTAGCGAAACCGTTAATAATGATAATATAGTTGATATTAGTTATATTTCTAAAGATATCCATGATGATAATTCTAAAGACAATAATATAAATAATATTAATGATAATATAAATTCTATTCATATAGATACTAATTCTATTACTAATAAATTAGATGATGATAATGAGAATATAAATACTGATCAGAATGTTATATATAAAGAAACTCAAGTGAAATCCATTATAAATTCTCATATTAAAAATGAAATGGATTCTGCAGTAAATAATAGTATTGATAATACAATGAATATTATTGATGATAAAACAATGCATGATCATTCAATAGATATTAATAATAATGAAAGAATAAGTGAAATTGTAAACAATACAATGGATATTATTGTTGATACTATATGCGATTCTAATTCAGAGAGTACTATTCATAATAATACTAATGATACTAATGGTAATAATAATACAAGGAATATTAATGATAGTAATATTGAGGATATTCATACTAATGGTGACATTGTTAACAATGCTAGGAATAGTATTATTAATATAGATGATGATATTTATACTAATGGTATTAATGATAATGATAAAGATAATGATAAAGATAATGATAAAGATAATGATAAAGATAATGATAAAGATAATGATAAAGATAATGATAAAGATAATGATAAAGATAATAATAATAACATAATGAATAATATCAATAATGTAAATGAAGATAAAATGAATATAATGAATAAGAACATAGTGAATAATCTGAATAATGATGAAAATGATAGTAGTGATATATTTAGTATAGATTCTAGTGATACTATAGTAGATATTATTGATTATACAGATCATATTAATAATGAGAATGATAATATTATGGATACAAATAATAATAATAATGATATAAATGATACTATAAAGAAGAATCAAAATGCATTATCGAATAAAGAAAATAGTAGTATGAATTTAAGTACTGATAATAGTCATACATCTGGTAATATTGACAATATAAATAATGATAACGAAAACAATAAAACTATTTCAAATCAGATATTCAATTCTTCAATTGTTGAGACTTCTTTTGATACTTCTTCTGAAAAGAATATGAAACAAAATAAGTCACTTGATATAAATAATACGAATTTGAGTATATATAATAATAATAATGATCATGATAGTAATAGTAATAGTATTATTCAAAATAATAGTATTATTCAAAGTAATAATATTATTCAAAGTAATAATATTATTCAAAGTAATAATATTATTCAAAATAAAGATGATAGTTATGTTACTAATAATGAAATTAGCCAAAATAATAAAAACATTAATGTGAATAATATAGAAATGCAATTAGTTGAATCATCATTATTAGCATCATCTTCTTCTCCTTCTATTTTTGTGACTAATAATACAAATGATTCTTTATTATTGCCTGATCATAATAAAAATATTAATGAACATAATATTTTTATTGATCAAAATAGTAATAATAATATAGATAATATAGATAGAAACAAGCAAGTAAAATCATTAAATCTTGAATTATCTTATTCTTTTAACAGAAAGAATAGTAACGATAGTACTATTATTGACTCAAGTGCTAATATTACAAATAATACTGATATTATTCATATAATCGGTATAACTAGCAATATTAATAATGATAATACTGAACATGATAATACTGATAGTTTTAATAGTGATAATAATAATAATATTGATATTGTTGCTACTAATAATGCTGATAATGATAATAATAATAATAATAATAATAATAATAATAATAATAATAATAATAATAATAATAATAATAATAATAATAATAATAATAATAATAATAATAATAATAATAATAATAATAATAGTAATAATACAAATAATACTAATACTAATAATAATAATAATAATAATAATACAAATACTACTACTACTACTAATAATAATAATAATACGAGCACTATTCCTGGTACTTCAACTCCTCTTAATAATCGAGATACATCGACATATATATCAATACAGCCAACTAGTCATAATGATACTTCTGTACAAGTTTCTAGTACTATAGACATCACTGATTCGCCATTATCATTATCTTCACCTTCTTCTTTGTTGTTATCCTCACCTCCTAATATTAATAATAATACTAATAAATGTATGAATTATAATAATATGAATAATGATTATAATAATATGAACAATGATTATAATAATATGAATAATGATTATAATAATATGAATAATAATATGAATAATAATAATATGAATAATAATATGAATAATAATAATAATAATATACCTTCAAATAATTATATGAATACAAATTCTAATTATATTTCGAATCATTATAAAATGCCTTCTTATTTCAGTGGTTTGTCTTATGATGATATCTATCGCTTAGGATACGAAGAGGGATTTATGAGAGGGTTTACCGCCATGATGCGAGAAACTGGATATAATTATTTGGCACATTCTGGTTTCTTTTCATTAACTAATCATTCATTTAATTCACAATCTACTTCTGTGTCTCAATATACAAATACATCTCTTTCTATGGATAATACAAATAATAGCATTAATAATAATATGAATAATGATAATAACAATAGTAATAGTAATGATAATGATGGTAATATTAATTATGATTATGATAATAGTATTAATGATAAAAATATTATTAATGATAATAATGCTACTTCTAATCATATTAATAATACTAATTATAATAATGATAATATGAATACTAACAATGTTACTATTAATAATAATAACTATTCATCACCTATATATAATACTACTTCAACTATAAATTCTACTAATTCTATTATATCAAATATAAAAAATAATTCTATTATTGAAAATCTAAATATACCTAATGAACAAAATAATTTGTTAGAAGTACAAAATAATCAAGGGAATATAGATAATCTAAACAACATGACAGAAACTATAATTGATTTATTAGATAGTGATAGTGATGATGATGATAATATCCAGAATTCCCATGGGAATATGACTTTAGGAGTTGAAAAAGGTTTGATTAATAATCAAGATGAATCTAATAGTGTTTCTAGGTATAATAATAATAATGATAATAATGATAATAATGATAATAATGATAATAATGATAAAAATAATAATAATAATGATAATAATGATAATAATGACAATAATGATAATAATGATAATAATGATAATAATGATAAAAATAATAATAATGATAAAAATAATAATAGAATCTCAGATAATGATAATGATAATAATGATAATAATAATAATAATAGTAAAGATAATAATAATCATTGTCAGTTAACTTCAAGCAATCTCACTTCTTATTCTACAAATATGGATTCTTCTTCTTCTTCGTGTTGTTCTATTATAGATATATCTCGTATTAATGAAGATCAAGAGAATAATATGAATATCTTATCAGATCATAATAAAGATGATTTAAGTAAACAGTATTTGACATACGATGACGATGATAATGATAATAATAATGATAATAATAATGATAAATATAATGATAATAGAGATAATAGAGATAATAATAGTGATAAATATAATGATAATAATAGTGATAAAAATAGTGATAAATATAGTGATAAATATAGTGATAAATATAGTGATAAATATAGTGATAAACATAGTGATGAATATAGTGATAATGATAATAGTTATGAATATAAAGATAGAGATAATACAAGACATTCTACTCGTCATTCTAAGGATATATATAAACATAATAATACATATGATAAAGAGAATATAGTATTCAATAGGTCTTCTTCGTATAATCAGTCGGATGATAAAGAATGGTCAATTCATGAGAAGGAACGAAAACAACGATATATTCAAGATAAATTAAAAGAGTATTATAAGAATTCAGAACCTCAACGTAAAGAATCACATTCTCAGAGAAAATTAGCAAAACCATCTTATTTATTAAGTTTAGATCGTGAAATATTATTAGCAGTTGAAGAAAAGAAAGCAAAACAGCAAGAATTATATCGTAGAGAAAGAGAAATAGAAAGAGAAAGAGATAGAGAAAGAGAAGATCATTATAGCCGAAGAAGCAATTATACACATACAGAAAAAGAAAAGAGTTCTATAAATAGAAATTATGATAATAATTGGAATTCTAAGAAATCTATACATTCTGTTTCTAATAATCATGATTCTAATTATAACAATTATAAAAATTATAATAATACAAATAAATCGTCTGTATCTTATACAAAAACAATTACAAATTATCCTCATAATAATAATTATCATAATAATAATTATCATAATTACTATAATAATAATAATAATTACAATAATAATAATTATAAAAACAATGATGATAATAATAAATATCCTCTTTTCAGTTTTACTCCGAAATCAAAGCAAGCGTCTTCAAAAGATAATTATGATGATATTTCTTCAAATAATATAAATAAAAAGAAGAATAATTATTCTAATAAAATGAATAGAAATAATAAATATTATTCTAAATATAACTAATAGATATTTATGTTTTATATACATATTTTGCTTTGTGAAAATAGAATCATTGTTCCACTTTTTAAATCATTTTTTATCCTTTATATAAATAAGACAATCGTGCTTTCTCTTTTTGTTTTTAATAACTATGTTTTTTATATATATTATATCTTTTATTTTTACTTTTTATTCAAATTTCTATTAGTTATATATATATGTTTATAAGTATTTAAATTTGTATTTATTTGTTTTCAATTTCTTTTTTAAGTAATCATTTTTTATACATTTTTATTTTGTTTGTATAACCTGGTTTTATTTTTATTATATACATAAATTTATATATTATTATATATATTATACTGTGTGAATTTCGTATCCATAAAGTCATATTATTATTTTCATTTTGTTTTTTATATATTATATATTTGTGTATTTTATTAATTTAATTTTATTTATATATATATATATATTTAATATACATCTAGTTTATAAAATATTTTTCCTTTTCAATTTTTTTTAAAATTTTTTTTAGAGAAATTATATGCTTTTTAATATTAACTCCAATGTCAATTGTTTATGTATGTCATAATTATTGTTGACTTTTCACTTTATTTATTATTATAACAAAAAAAAGCAAAGAAAACAAATAAAAAAGAACGATTATTTTATTTTTATATATAGAAAAAACAGAACAATATATATATATAATTTTAAATTAATAAATTCTTTGATAGAATAATAAATAAGGGAATTGGTTCATAACCGTGGTTATAGCTACCTTTTTCACTGTAATATCATCACAAGAATACCATTCATTGTCACCCCATTTTGATATAGTTATATAATGACCTGAATCACAATTCTCACCTTTATGAAGTACTAACTATATATATTAGTAATTGAATTATATAATATCATAAATAATAAAATTATATTTTAATTGTAAAATAAGAATTATGAATAGATAAAAAAAGAATTTTAATTTGAGAAATAAAAAAAATATATAAATTCGTTCTTTCATAATATTCATTCAAAATATATATTTATATGTATATATAATTATATATACAGCAAATAATTCATATTTATATGTTCCTTTGGGTGAATTCATATATTTATTCATATATAACACTTGGGGGTAATCCACGAATTTCTTAGATTTAACGATTCCCCCGCGGTTTTTATCATAAGAATATTTCATTAATTGAAGAATAAGACAAGGAGGTAGAGAAGAAAGAGATGAATGAAGAATATCTTTCTATATATAGAATATTATATATATTTATAGTATATATAAATATATATATATATAAAACATTATATATATACTTGTTTATTTGAATAAAGTTGATCAAGTGATTGTATTATACTAGTTATCTATAATAATAATAATAATAATAATAATAATAATAATAATAATAATAATTTTATTATAATAATCATAATATTAATAATAATAATAATAAATCATATAACAATAATAGATATAGATTTATCTTGAATTGGAATGGGAAGTGAAAAGAACGCTTGCTCTTCATAAGCTTGACGTGAACTCCCGCGGGAAATCTATAATATAAATTATATAAAAAAATGAGTATCATAATAAATAACAAAAAACAAGTCATATATATAGATACTAAATACTAGATAATATATATATATATATACATAAGTATTAATAATTCCTGTGAATAAAAGAGATATAATTGAATGATCAATTTTATGGATTTGAGTTATACAAGGGCGACCATCCTTTCCTATCTATATATATATATATATATATGTATATATATATATAATAATAATAATAATAATAATAATAATAATAATAATAATAATAATAATAATATATATATATATATATATATATACAATATTCCATTCTCCATCTTCTTCTGTATGAAGACGTTCATTTTCTTCCACTTTATTCATTTCTATATATATAATAATAGTACTATCATTTTAAAATTACATGTATAATTAAAAAAAAAAACTTATATATATATATATATATACCTGTATTATCTCGAATATTAATAATTTCCTTATTAAGTTCATTAAGTATATAAAGTAGAAAATCATGGGAATCATGTTGAAGGACATCCCAAGTAGGATCATTCATAAAGATTACTATAAGTATAATAATAAGTATAATAATAAGTATAATAATCATAATAATAAGTATAATAATAAGTATAATAATAATATAAGTATAATAATAAATATATAATAATAATAAACATAATGATAAATATATAATAATAAATATATAATAATAATAAATAATAAATATAATAAATAATAATAAATATATATATATATACCAGTTCTTATTTTACTCATATCAATAAATGGTGGATTTAATTTATTATATATATCATTAAATATCATCTTTTTATATATTTTCATTTTATTTAATACATAATAGAATAGAGGAAGAAGAGGAGTGTAGGGATCTTCTTCTTGTTTATATACTCCCGCCAATTGCTTTAAGAGAGAAAAAAAAGGAGGGAATGATAATAAAGCCTATATATATATAAACAAATAAAAAAAAATTAGAGAATAATGAATATATAATAAACAAGATAATATATATATATATACATTAAATATAGCATTTTGATAGCAAGTGTTTCCTTCATTACTAAATCCTAATTTACTATAATCATTATATAAAGAAGGATATAAATATTGATATAGTGAATGTAACACATAAGGATCACGTGATCCACCACGTGCTTTTTCATGTTCTTGTTCCTCTTTAGTAGGTTCGTCATCTAATTTTGTTTCATCAAGTTTTCCCTGTATTTGTGTATCAATCCAGTCTTCAAAAGATTCTAATGTATTCGATTCTATCGATTCATTTTCAAATAATTTGGAATAGAATTCCTCCTGTTGTTTGATAATATCACAAGCTTCTACTCGAATCGCCAGCAAATCACGTGGTTCTAAATCTTGTTCTTCTTTTAGAACTCGGTCAATAGCTTCTAATTGTTCACTTTCTTCAATCATTAATGCCATTTCTTCTTCTTCTGTTAATTGTTTATATTGTTTCTTTTGGCTTTCAAATAATGAAGAAAATGAACGAGTTGGAACAATCGTATTCGCGGTTTTCCAAACATTCACAGGCTCTTTTTTCACTTCTTCTACGGGAATATCAGAATCATGAGAATTATCTTCAGTAGTTTGATTGTTAACATTAGTTTCTTGTGTATTATTATTATTATTAACATTATTATTATTATTATTATTATTATTATTATTATTATTATTATTATTATTATTATTATTATTATTATTATTATTATTATTATTATTATTATTATTATTATTATTATTATTATTATTATTATTATTATTATTATTATTATTATTATTATTATTATTATTTGTATTTATAATATTCGCATCAATTGAAATATTATTATCAGAGGTACTTGAAATAGAAATAGCAGTTGTAATTATATTAGGATTATTTAAGTTATTCACCTTATTATTATTATTACTCACATTATTGTTATTCACCTTATTATTATTATTATTATTATTATTATTATTATTATTCACCTTATTATTATTATTTTTATTCCCCTTATTATCATTACCATTATCTTTAGAAGTAAAATTAGTAGTTTTATTTTGATTTCTATTCAATGAATTTTTACTTTTAAATGAATTACTTGTATTCATAGAATTTGATGTTTTTGATTCAGTTATATTTACTGTTTTTGGAGAATATGTATTATTTTTATGCATATCATTAGAATATGTATTCTTGTTAACTCTATTATTCTCCTTATCATAGGGTTTAGTAGAGCCTTGAGAATACTTTTGAGACTTTCCAGATGATTGATCATTATTAGAGGATCTATCAGACTTGTAATAAGAACGACTTTCTGTTCCAGAATTATTTCTAGGAGGATAATTATAATTTCGATCATTTCTATATGGTTTATCTTCATCGAAAGTAGGTTTCTTAGCCTTTGGTTTCTTGGTAGGTTTACATTCAATCCACTCTTCTTCGCTCATCTTCAAATTTTCTTTAATTAGAAAGACTTATGTTATATCGAGAGATTTTTTTCGCAAAAAAAGAAATGATGGAAAAAAATATATTTTTCAGAACAATTCAGTTTTTCTTTTGAAGGAAAACCGAATTCTTATTAAAATGGTTTGTATACAAAATATAATGTATCTTAATGATAAAGATGATTTATACATCTAGACAAACTAAGTAGTTATGATTTCCTTCGAAAAGAAAGGGGAGTTGGATATCAATTCATTTTTATTGTTTCAATTATGTCATGAAAGTTATTGAAAATGTTATGAGGTACATGACATAACCTTAATGGAATTAAAAAAAGCAAAATAAACAAATAAGAAAACAATAAATACATGGAATATTTTTCCCCCAAAGAATATAAAACTATAAACAAGAAAAAAAATGAAACCCCAATAATCTAAGAAGAATAAATAATATATATAGATTCAAAAATAGAAGTTTATATATATAACATGTATATATAAGTTTGAAAAGAGAGATAGAATTAAAAAAAAAACGCTTCTATATCATTATATAAAAAAAGTAAAAATGAAAAAGTTAAAAAACTGATGACTTTATAAATAGAGAACTAAAAGAATAAAGAAAAATGTAAATAATATATATATATATATATTAATTAATGATTAATCGTAAAACGATTATTTAAAAAAACGTTTAAGTTGTTGTCTATAGAATTCAAATGCAGCAAAAAATAATGCACCATTAATTCCTACTTGAATAACACGTGCTATAGCACCTGACCATAATGCACGTATTCCTTCTTCTTTATAAATTAATTCCATTGTTCTAGGAACAGAAGTATAAACACTATATTTTTTACCAGCAGATAACATCATTCTTGTTTTAACAACATCAAAAGGTGTTGTTAACCAAGCAGTAATAGAAGAAGAACAAAACCCTAAACTCAATATTTCTCTTGTTTTTAATTGACTTAAATCTGTATATCCCTATATAATATATAATATATGTTATATATTATTATGTATATATATCCTTGTTTTTGCATATATTTACCACGAATAACTTCATATAATGTCATCTACAGAGAATTTATAATAATAATAATAATAATAATGAACGTATAATAATATATACTTCACAAACATCATAAGGAATATTTTTAAATAATAATGACGTATAACCATTATAAAATGATTTTATTCCTCCTTGCTATATAATAATAAACATAATAATAATTATAATAATAACATAATAATAAACATAATAAACATAATAATAAACAAATAATAATAAACATAATAAACATAATAAACATAATAATAAATACCTTTGCTAAACTATGAATACAATCTGTAGTACGTTCAAATAAACCTGCTTGCATTTGTTGTTTTACTGTTTCTATTGGGGCACGAATACATGAGGCAATCATCTGAGCTATAGATAATATAAAAATGATAAATATAAATAATAAATTAAAAAAGAAATAAATGAATAAAGAATACTTATAAAAAATTACCATTAACAACAGAACAAGCATAGACTATAGGCATCCAAATATGATACTTTTGTGCATAAGGTGTAAGCATCCTTTTAGATCCTTCGTATATAGTCCAATGTGTAGAGAAAGTGAGTGCTGATCCAACCATTGCTAATGGAAATCCTCGGAATAAATGTGATGTTAAAGAAATAGATGCAGTACCAGCCCTTGCTTGCATACGACTATACAGTATCAAAATAGAACACTTCAAAATATAAATTTCGAATCATAGCATGAGTAACTTTGAGTTTTTAAATAGATATATACGTCTTAATTGTATCTACAGGGAATACTGGAGCATCTGAAGTTGGTCCTGATCCAAAACCAGCGAGAAAGTTAACTAATTTATCAAAATGCTAAGAATTAATGCAATATACTAACGTCTTCTTTTTCAATACGCATATGAATGTATAATATTTAGTTTCTAAATATATAAAAGTTCGAAAGTCTTAACGAAAAACAAAAACAAATGGAATATAACTGAAAAAATTCTAGAAGAGAGTCGTTTTTCTTTTTTTTTTCGTTTTTAGAGTATTTGGATCCATTTTTATGCGTTTATCTTTTCGTAAGTTAATCAAGTACACTTTATATATGGTGCGAAGAAATCCATAGTATTTAAAAGAACAAAAACAAGCATTTGGACATTGGCTACAAATGAATGACCATATAACACAATTTAAATATCTTGTATGAATCTGACATAATTGTCAAGTATATTTGAGATCGATTCATTGATGAATATAACATATGTTATTCTATACCATTTTGATGTCTATACTTGTTCCATATATACTGACCCAACAAAAATGACTATTTATTAAAGAATCTTAGAGAAAAGAACAGTAATAAAACAGATTTTGTCTTTGGAATCTTCAAAGAAAAACAAGAGAAACAATGATGTGTTTCTTGCGAAGAGTCCAGTTTCTATGTTTGTGATATATACACAGACAGTATTATGAGACACGGACGTTCTCTTTTTGTTTTAAAGTGTATATAAATAGCATTGTTACAAAAAAGTAAATTTTCTAAAACTCACATTTCACTTTAGAAAACACCAAACTTTTACAAAGTACTTTTAAGATATAAAAGATATACTGAATATTATAGTTGATGATTAGAGTAGATAGTTAAAATCTTTGTAATGTGTATTCATCAAAAAGATGTGTAAATGCTTCATAAACAAAAGGTGTCATAATTGTTTAGGAAATCGTCTTTACTAAAAGAGGGAAATGATTCTCTTTTTTAAAAAGAAGAAGAACCACGGTTATATAGAGATAACTAAGGAATATGATTGGCTTATATTTGAGTATAGCTTACGTATTGGTTAGAAGGAAATGACAAAACCACAAATATCTCTTCATATTCTTGGTTTTTTTATTTTTGACGAAGACATCGAAATGATTGGTTGATGGAACACACAAACAGTTCCTCCGATTTGTTGAGTGATGATTGGAGGAGACACAGAAATGTTTTCCACTTCTGGAGGATGATAAGCACTGCATCATTTTTGGCTTCGTGTAAGAACCATAGGAATACATGAAAAATGACTCTCTTTTTTTTAACATATTTTTGATATTCTGACCAGAGTCTGTTTCTATCTGAATATTCGAAGTCTTAGAATAAAACCACCATATATTTTTATCTGTATTTATTATTTAATAAATTTATTTATTTTAAGTTGATAATTAGTAAACTAGTTGTCTTTACTGCTTAGTTAAATACTCTCGCATATAATAATTGTCTTATGGATCAGAAATTTGATGTTAAACATCGTTATCGTAGT
Source organism: Blastocystis sp. Blastoise (assembly GCA_039096225.1). Taxonomy (NCBI): domain Eukaryota; class Bigyra; order Opalinata; family Blastocystidae; genus Blastocystis; species Blastocystis sp. Blastoise. The sequence goes on from JBBPEB010000027.1 coordinate 885,042, forward strand.
CAGTCTCTTTTGGTTGGAGGTGAAGGAGAACTGCCAAGTAAGTCAAACGTCGATGATGACTTTAGAATGAAATACCTACAAAAATTAGAATTCAATCATCTCCATGAACAACAACACTTAGATTCCCCAATAAATGCTTCAAAGAGAGGTCGTTGCCAATCACTTTATGTTACACCTAATGTTTATGCAAATAGTCAACCAATTAAAATACCAGAGGCGTATATATATATGTTTTTTTTTAACAATTACTATTTTTTTTTGTTTTTTAATTATATATTATGAATATATAAATTATTTTTTATAGTGATTCTAGTCCTGTTACTAAAAGTCATCGTTCAAAAGGTCATTTTAATTGTATGTCTAATATATATATATTGAGTTTTAATAATGTTTTTATTTTTTTTTAATTATGTTTATGTTATATTTATGATTATATATTAATATAGTTTCAGATGTAGATTTGGCTTGTTCTTATTCTGTTTGTGGTCGAGTTGATACAAATAGTATGTCTGATGGTACTACGGATACAGAAGAAGGAAACGATGATGTATATAGTTATAGTTATATTATGTATTATAATTATAGTATATATTTAATATAATTATTTTATTCATATTAATATTAATAATAATAATAATAATAATACTCTATATATATAGTTTATTCCTCCTCATTTACAAGTAGATTCAGATGATGATGATGAAATTGATTGTAGTTTTAATTATTATTAATGTTGATACATAACATTATTCTATATATATTTATATATATATTTATAGAATTATTCTATATTTATATTTACAACAATTCTATTTCTATTTATCATTTTTTTTTTAAAGAGTTTTTATATTTATTTTGTATATTTTTTTCTATTTATTTTTTTTTTGGTATCATTTTATTGTTACATATAAATATATATATATTATTTTCTTTATAATTCTTTTGAATTATTACTTTTTCTTCTTTTTCTTGGGGGGTTATTTTATATATATATATACACTTAACTGTATATATATATATAAATGTATTTTATTTTTATTTCTAATATATTTGTTTTTAGTATTATGTGTATAAATTTTGTGTTCAATCATTATATTTGTTCTTTATACTAAGTAATTATTTTTTTTTGTTTTTCTATTCATATATATTTATATATTTTTTTTATTCTTTTATTCTCTATATATATAAATATAATACATATTGATGAGTATAATAAATTATTATTATTATAATTATGTAGATCTATATAATTATAATAATATTCTGCTTTGCATTTAATAAATGTGTTCTCTTTTATAGAGTTCTTGTAATACTATTTCATTCCATGTATTTCTATTGGTCTATTTTATTTTTATTCATTAAATAATTTGTTTTACTATCTTTATATATATATATATGTTATTATTGTTTGCTTTATATTATCATTGAGTTTCATTTAAAACTTTTTTATATATATTATATATATTTATTACATATATATATATATAGAACTAAATTTAAATATTAATAAACTCTTTTAGACTCTTTTCCTTATTTGCAAGATTTTTTTTTTATTTTCTTTTTCTTTTTTTATTGTATACATAATATATATAATATCTATTGTATACTTGACTTTTTTTTTATTAATACAAATTTTATGTAGACTTATGTTTTATTTTGTACTACTATTTGTACTCCTTTTTTTCTTCTTTGTTAACGATTCATTTTTTGGCTTTAGTTTTATAGTATTTATTTGGTTTTATTAAATTTATTCAATCCTCTTTTTGTTTTGACTATTGCTTATTTTATATAAATTCAAAAAGAATATTATTGTACCTAGTCTATATATTACTTGTATAAATACCAAAAATAAAAAATATTTATCAAAACAGTGAATATAGAAACACATAAAACAATTTATAAACAATGTAGTAGTAGAATACATAAATAAAATCATACAAAAAAACATTGCGCCAAAAAAATAACAAGAACACAAAACAAAATAAAAAGAATATATTTCAAGTATATAAAAAATAATTTAAAATTATAATCATTTGAATATATATATATATAAATATGTTCTTTTAGTTTTCAGGATCAATAGAAGATAAAAATGCATTTAAAATAGTTATGACTATAGTAAGAATCAAACACATCGCAGTACATAATTTAGAGACTATATAAGTTATAGATATAATAATTATATGATGATAATTTTAAAAATAAAAAAATATATATATTTTTATAGAATAATAATGAACTATAATAAGAAAATAAAATTTATATATATATACAGAAACTAGGACCGTAATGAATCTCATGAATAACTGTTTGAGTCGTATCAATATTATTTTTATTATTATTAATATTTCTTTGTTTCAATTTATTGTTTTTTTCTTCTTCTTTTTGTTGTTTTGCTAATTCTAATCTAAACTTCTCAGCAGCTTCTGTCACATATAATTGTTCCTGAAGAGAGTTTTCAGCAAGACATTGAGCCTCTTGAACTCTCTTTTCTTCTTCTTCGTTTTTAGTCTTCTCAGAAATTATTCTTTCTTCTTCTTCCTTTTTAGTTTTCTCAGACTCAATTTTCTTCTTTTCTTCTTCTTCTTCTATTCTCTTTCTTTCCTCTTCTTCTTCTATTCTCTTTCTTTCTTCTTCTTCTTTCTTAGCCTTTTCTTCTTTCTTAGCCTTCTCAGCTGCTATTTTTTCTTCTTCCTCTTTCTTAGCTTTCTCAGCAGCTATTCTCTCTTCTTCTTCAATTCTCTTTCTCTCTTCTTCTTCAATTCTCTTTCTTTCTTCCTCTTCTATTCTCTTTCTTTCCTCTTCTTCTTTTCTCTTTCTTTCCTCTTCTTCTTTTCTTCTTCTTTCTTCTTCTTGGCGTTCTTTTACAATTCGCATTGCTTCTTTAGCTTTTTCTTCTCTTTCAAGTCGTTTTTGTTCTTCTTCTTTTTCTTTTCTAACCTTTTCTTCAGCAGCTAATCTTTCTTCTTCTTCTTTCTTAGCCTTTTCTTCAGCCTTTCTCTTGGCATATAATTCTGCCAAATGACGACGCTTTTCTTCTTTAGCCTTCTCAGATGCTATTCTTTCTTCTTCTATTCTCTTCTTTTCTTCTTCTTCTTTAGCCTTTTCAGCTGCTATTCTTTGTTTTTCCTCTTCTTCTTTCTTAGCCTTTTCAGCAGCTAATCTTTCTTCTTCTTGTTGTTTAGCTTTCTCTGCAGCTAATTTTTCTTCTTCTTCTTTTCTCTTCTTTTCTTCTTCTTCTTGTTTAGTTTTCTCAGCAGCTAATCGTTCTTCTTCTTCTATTCTCTTTCTTTCTTCTTCTTCTTTTCTAGCTTTTTCAGCAGCTAATCTTTCTTCTTCAAGTCTCTTTCTTTCTTCTTCTTCCATTCTAGCTTTTTCAGTAGCTAATCTTTCTTCTTCTTCTTTTCTCTTTCTATCTTCCTCTTCTTTCTTAGCTTTTTCTGCAGCAATTCTATCTTCTTCTTTTCTCTTTCTTTCTTCTTCTTCTTTCTTAGCTTTCTCAGCAGTTATTCTTTGTTTTTCCTCTTCTTCTATTCTCTTTCTTTCTTCTTCCTTTCTAGCCTTTTCAGCAGCTATTCTTTCTTCTTCTTCTTTCTTAGCCTTTTCTGCAGCTATTCTATCTTCTTCTATTCTTTTCTTTTCTTCTTCCTCTTTTCTAGCCTTTTCTGCAGCTAATCTCTCTTCTTCTTCTTTCTTAGCCTTTTCTGCAGCTATTCTCTCTTCTTCTTCTTTTCTCTTTCTATCTTCCTCTTCTTTTCTAGCCTTTTCAGCAGCTATTCTTTCTTCTTCTTCTTTTCTAGCTTTTTCAGCAGCTATTCTTGCTTCCTCTTCTATTCTCTTCTTTTCTTCTTCTTCTTTCTTAGCCTTTTCAGCAGCCTTTCTCTTGGCATATAATTCTGTTAAATAACGACGTTTCTCTTCTTTAGCTTTTTCTGCAGCTAATCTATCTTCTTCTTCTTTCTTAGCTTTCTCAGCAGCTAATCTCTCTTCTTCTTCTATTCTCTTTCTTTCTTCTTCTTCTTTCTTAACCTTTTCAGCAGCTAATCTATCTTCTTCTTCTTTCTTAGCTTTCTCAGCAGCTATTCTCTCTTCTTCTTCTATTCTCTTTCTTTCCTCTTCTTCTTTCTTAACCTTTTCAGCAGCTAATCTATCTTCTTCTTCTTTCTTAGCTTTCTCAGCAGCTATTCTTGCTTCCTCTTCTTTCTTAGCTTTCTCAGCAGCTTTTCTTTCTTCATATAATTTAGTTAATTGGCGTCTTCTTTCTTCTTTCTTTTGTTCAGGAGTTAATTCTATAGTATTATTAACATTTTCATCAACTTTTTTATTTTCTTCTTTTTTATTATCATCTTTATTAACTTGTTCTGAAATTGATATTATATCATTCTTTTCATTTTCATTTTCATTTTCATTAATAGTTTCATTTTTATTTTCATTTTCATTTTCATTAATAGTTTCATTTTCATTTTCATTAATAATTTCAGCAGCAATTCGAGCTTCTTCAGCATCTTTTCGTATTTGATCTATTTCTAAAGAGGACCAACGTTCACTCAAACTCGATAATCTTTCTACTAATTCTGTTGTTACAGAAGAGATATCATTATCTATATATATATAAATATATATTAATTTTAAATTAAATATCATTAACTAATACAATAAATAAATAATAGAATAGAATAAATAAGCAAATATATATTTTTATACTTAATAAATGTTCTGATTGTTCTTTAATAGAAGGAATAATATATTTTGAAGAATTAATAGATTTAATAAATGTTAACAGTAAATCAATAACTTTTTCATTTTTATTATTTGAAATATCTTTCATAGATATTCTATTTGATTTTTTGATTTTTAATTCATTACAAACAATAATGTAATTATTTAATAGTTTATTATCGTTATTACCTATTTATTTTTATAAATAATGTTTAATATATATATATATATATACAATTCTCTTTTAATTTCCAAGATTTTATAAAATTAGGTTCAATCAAATTAAAAATGATATTATTTAACACCTAGATAATAATTTTCAATAAAAAAATATGGAATATAATATAAAAATGAGATTATATCGAATATATAAATAGTATACAGAATCATTCTTGACTGATTGACATATATTACTTCCTAATTGATTCTTACAAATATGATTATAAAAATTCGAAAGAATCTATAGATATAAAAAATCGCATTTTTAGTCACTTAGAGAAATTCATACATTTATAGACTCAGATGAACCTTGAGATGCACTAGAATTATTATGAAACATTGTAATAAGGTAATTTGAAACCAGAATTTATACACAAATACCTAGTTGTATAGAAGAATGCAATTAAAATAAAACTTACTTTTTAAATAATCTTGTTAAATTGAATTATTTAATATGTTAGTAAAAGCTTTTTTTGAGAAACTTTTGGAAATAAAAAAAGAATTCTGTTTCTCATAATTTATAGTCACGATTATTTTATTTTTGAACAACTCATACATCAATTTTACCGTGAAAGTATATTTTCTTGCTATTTCTTTAGAAAAGGGACATTTTTTGTTAAAGGAAAGTATCAATCTGAAGTTTTGCCGAATATTCAATTAATCATGATTATTTGTTTCATTAGCTTGCTTTTTTAAAATTTTATTACATATCTGTTTTCTTTCCTTTGATCATTGTTATGTTTCAATTACATCGAATAAAAAGACTATATAAGGATGTGCATTCTTAATTACAAAAGAATAAAGTCAATTAGAAGAAGAAAATGAAATAATAAATAATTTTGTTTTCAATAATGCAAAAAAGAAATTCTAGCTATCAGTAAAAGGCTTTAGGATATCATCTGTAATATTTTCTAGATAAAATAAAAAAATATGGAATAACAAAATGTTCATAATTAGTTTTTGACTTGTTTATTATAAATGAAAATGAATAGAAATCGTTGCCGTTTTACATAAGAATATCATAAAAACGAATACACACATTATTCTTCTAATGGACTTTTAATTAATAAAAACTAGTTTTATATGTTGATTATAATCATCGATATAAACTCAACTCTATTTTTTATAGTAATAAATATCGTTAATTTAGACAATAAAACAATTTAAGAAAAAACCCGGTTTCTTTTTTTCTGAAAATTATTTTTGTTATTTTTAACAGAATTATTGCATTAAAATGAGTAATGATGCATTCGATGAGGTATATATATGATTCTTATCCTATTCTATGCTTTTTTATAGATATCAAATGAACAATTGCTCTTCTTAGAACAGGAAGCTATATCAAAAGCGGAATTCGCTAGGCAGAATAATAGAGACAAAATAAACAATAATGATAACCAAAGAACCAATCAAAATATATCGAAATTATCTGCAAATCAATTTCCGATTCCTGGAGGTTCCTCTGTCATGAATGCTAAAGGATGGAAATGTCAACGTTGTACATTTCTAAATAATCCAAACTCTAAGTTTTGTACTGTATGCAAAATGAAGAACAATCAAGTTTCTCAGAGACCAAATTCACTTATGAAACAATCTACACTTACTTCATTTACTAAAACAGGATTAGTGAATAAAAATAGAATCATGCCAGCAATCAATACATCATCTTTAGTATCCAATCAACCTTCTTCAACTTCAAATAAGTCTTTAAATTCTTCATATTTAAATAATAATATGAATAGATCTACATCATTCAATCGTACGTTATCCACAAATCCAAGTAAATAAATTTATATATATATATATGTTTTTATTATTTCTATAGGTATATCGTCTTCTATATCTTCTACTGTTCCGAATTCAGTAGTAAATAGACCCAATTCACTAACTAGACGTAATATTAATCAATTTAATAATATTAATAATAATAATAATAATAATAATAATAATAATAATAATAATAATAATAATAATAATAATAATAAAAATAATACTTTCAATACTATTTCTCAACAAAGAAATCTATATTCTAATCATTCTATTTCTCCGTTACCTAATAATAACCGTGGGAATTCTCAAATTCGAACTACGTCTTCTTCATTATCATCTTCTAGACCTATTAATAATCAGACAAATTCATCACGACTTTCTGTTCCTGAAAAACTAAAAACAGGACCTTTTCCTCTTTTAGACCCTGAAACAAAAAATACATGGATGTATATATATATATATATATATATATATATATATATATATATATATATATATATATATATATATATATAATAATATTATATATATATATATTATATAATAATATTATATTATTATATAAGTATAAAAATAGTCTTGTTTCTTTTCTTTCATATCTATATAAATATATTTAATTTATATATCTATATATCTATATAACTATATATAAATAGATATCCAACAAATTATACAATACGTCAATATCAATTATCTATCACAGAAACATCATTATTCCATAATACCTTAGTTGCTCTACCTACAGGATTAGGAAAAACATTTATTGCAGCTGTTGTTATGTATAACTTCTATCGATGGTTTCCCACGGGAAAAGTGATTTTTATGGCTCCAACACGACCTCTTGTGGATCAACAAATCAAGGCGTGTCATGATATCGTTGGCTTTAATCAAGTATATATATATATATATATTTTTTATTATATATATTTTATTATATTATTTAATTTATAATATGTAATATATATAATTATTTATTAGATAGAATTAAAAATAAATTATATATTTATATATATATATTATATTGTTTAATATATTCTATATACTATATATAATTATTTATTTTACAATATATATATATAGAATGATTTATGTGAATTTAAAGGAAGTGGCAACCGTTCATTAAGACCAAAATTATGGAAAGAAAAACGTGTTTTTTTCTGTACTCCCCAAGTATATAAATATATATAATATATAATAATTCAGAATAACAATTATTTATTTAACTATATATATATATATTATTATATCATTTTATTAATATATAATTAAATATTATAAATATTTTACATTTATATATATATATGTCTTTATATATATATAGGTAGTAAATAATGATATGAATATGCCTTTATTTCCATTTAATACTATTACATGTATAATATTAGATGAAGCTCATAAAGCACAAGGTAAATTTGCCTATGTGACGCTCATTAAAAAGTTAACGGATCATCATAATCATTGTCGTATTATTGGCTTATCTGCTACTCCTGGAACAACATTAGAATCTATTCAGAGTGTTATATATAATTTAAAAGTAGATAATATTCAGATGAGAATGAGAGAAGATCTTGATGTGAAACCATTTGTGAAAGATGTCATTCATGAAGAATTCGTTGTTAAAGTATATATATTATTATTATTATTATTATTATTATTATTATTATTATTATTATTATTATTATTATTATTTTCATTATTTTTATTATTATTATTTTCATTATTTTAGATACATTTTTTTATAAACTTTTTATTATTTTTATATATATTTATATATATTCTTCCTATTCTATAGTTAAATAATAATTATCATCAAATACAAGATCAATATTATCAGCTGATGACTGAATTTGTCTTAAAATTGAATCAGCATCATATATTACCTGAAAAAAATCCCAAGAAAATAAATATAATGATTATTATTAATAAGATTAAAGAATTATCATCAAAGAAGAATCAACAACTGAATAATCCTATTCTTATTGAGTGTATTAATATACTAAATATATTATTATTATTAACAAAAGCATCAGAACAACTACAATCGTATGGCTTAGGAGCATTTATTGATGTATATATATATAATATATATTATCTATACATATATAATTATTATTACAATAATATATAATAATAATAAATTATTGTAATATAATATAATTATTAAAAATAAAATACTATATAATATAATAATTATAATATGTCTTTAGACAATTGAGAATTTTCGAATGAATTCAATAACTGATAATAATCCCCAAAAAACACGTTTTTTCTCATCACCTCAATATCGAGTATTTATTCAAAACGCTGAAAGAATGGAGAGACAGGGATTATATATACATCCAAAACTACCTAAGTTAAAAGAAATATTAATCGATCATTTTAAACGAATGAATGCCGTACAGAGAGATACACGTGTTATTATATTTACACAATTTCGTAGTAGTGTACATGAAATATATAATTATTTAAAGAATAATGAATATATAAAACCAACACCTTTTGTAGGTCAAAGTAAAACTAATAAAGGAATAGATATATCTATTAATGAAGATGATATTCAAAATAGTATATATATTATTATTATTATTATTATTATTATTATTATTATTATTATTATTATTATTATTATTATAATTCATTAATTTATTGTTATTCTATTTATTTATAATGATTCTAGTTTTATTTTTATAATTATTGTTATTTCTTTTAATACGATACTTGCTATTATGATTATTATCATATATATATATATATATATATATATATATAGATGAAGATGAAGATGAAGATGATTTGGATGCTTCAAATATTGAGGCTTATTTAAGATTATCATCTAATAATAATAAAGATAATAAAGATAATTCTAATAATAATAATACTAATATCTCAGATAATAATAATATCTCTAATAATAATAATACATATTCTCTTCCTCCTCTCTCACCTCTATCCTCTTTAAAAACGAAATCAAAACGTGTTCAGAATTCACCGGGTTCAACTGCAAACGGCCAAACTCAAAAACAGCAACAAGAAACTATAAAGTTATTTCGTGAAGGTATATATAATACTATGATTGCTACATGTATTGGTGAAGAAGGATTAGATATAGGAGAAGTTGACTTATTAGTATGTTATGAAGGGGTTTCTTCACCTATTCGACTCTTACAAGTATATATGTGTTATTATTATTATTATTATTATTGATATATTATTTCATATTTAATTAATATATTTAAAATAAACATAATAATTTTATTAATCATTTAATATATAATGTAATATATATATATATAGAGGATAGGTAGAACAGGTCGTAAGAGAGCTGGTCGTGTTGTATCTTTATTAACTGAAGGATCAGAACAAAGAAAACATAAAATGGGTATATATAAACATAATTTAATATTTCATAATTTAAGAACACAACAAAATATATTTCGATTTCCAGAAGAATGTAGTACCATTTTACCATGTGATTTTCATCCAATAAGAACAGATTGCAATCTAGATATTCCTGAATTTCATATGAGCCAAATAGGTGGTATTACTTCTATTAAACATAATAATAATAATAATAATAATAATAATAGTATAGAATCTTATAAGTTAACATTAACTCAAGAACAATATTTAGAAGAGAATTCTTTAACGAATTCTCAAGTTTATTTAACTCATGATAGCTTAGATATGTTTATGAATACATATAGTGATAATAATTGGTATAAAGAAATAAAAGATACATCTATATATAAAATACATCATAGTAATCGAAATAATATATGGAAACGATTAAATAGTTTTATTAATAATCAATTATGGACTAATGAGTATAAAGAAGAAGATATTCAAGAATGGATTCAAGAAGAAGAAATATGGAAAGAAGCAGAAGTATATATATATATATATATATATTATTATTATTATTATTATTTTAGTTATTATTTTATAATTAACAATTTTTACTATTTTCTATGTAAATTATTTAATGTTAATATTATATGTATATATAGATTGAATGGAAAAATAAAAAAGCAAAGAGACTAAGTCCATTTGATTTGCCTGTTTCTACAACTGATTCTTCTATACAAAAAACAAATAAGAAAAAATCTGTATTTAGTGATTATATAGATTCTGCTTCAAATACATTTACTGCTGCTATTTCTATTCCTAAAAATCCAAAAGATATTCATGATTCTTTTCATGAAATAACTACGAATAATATAAAGAATAATAATAATTCTATAAAAGAAAACAATAAGAATGATTTATCACATGATTTATCACATGATTTATCACATGATTTATCACATGATAAGATGGTAACAAGATATGAACCAATAGAATTAGATAGTGATAGTAATAGTGATAGTTTAGATATAGATATGAATCATATATATAATAATAGAGAAGAATTGAATAATGATAATTCTTCTGATTCGATTATATATAAACAAAAGGATGTTACTAGTGATAATAATAATCATAATGATAATCATAATGATAATAATGATAATAATAATAATAAAAATAATTTTTCAGATAATGATAATATTAATGATAATAATAATAATAATAATATTCCTTCTTATTCTCTGTCATCAGAATTGAATTCAATTCTTGATAATCAATCGTTGAGTGATCAAGAGGATGGAATTGATATTATTACTCCTATATTACAAGAATGGTCGAATGAATCGAATTCGGAATGGAAGAATCGTCAATCTATTGGGCAACCCATGAAGACGATGCCTCTGTCATATTCTGAAGATCTATCTTTATCTAGTGATATTAATAATAATAATATAGTATTTAATAATAAGAAAAGTAACGAATCATCACCTATTCGAGAGAATATATTTTCTGTAAATGATATAAACAGTAATAATATGAATAATAATTCTATTAATACTACAAATATTACTGAAATAAATACCATAAAGAATAACATTCCTATAAAACCTTCTTCTCAATCTATGTTATGTACTCAGGAATCATCTATTCTTGGTAGGAATAGATTGAATCAATTACTTAAAAAAACATTAAATACTAAAAATAAACAATGTATAATTGATACAACTCATGATAATATCAGTAATAATAATAATATTGATATTGATAATATTGATATTGATAATAATGATATTGATAATAATATTGATAATAATGCTGATAATAACAATAATAATAATAATAAAACAGATAATAATAATACTATTATTGAATCAATAACAACAGTTAGTCCTGATTCTTCTATTTTAAACGAAACATCTCTGCATGATTTAAATATAACAACAAATCATATTGATATACAGTCTATTACGACAAATAAACCAGAAATCACTACGGAGTGTCAAGTTAATATAAATAATAATATGAATAATACATTTATATTAAATTCAGATGAAAATGATGATGAAAATGATGATGAAGATTCGATAATAATATTAAGTCAACAATATACAAAATCATTGTCAGATCAACAAAATAGTATTCCATCGAGAAACCAATCAGATATACAGAAACAAAAATCTTCTTCTGAATCTAATTCTCTTTCTAATAATAATAATAATAATAATAATAATAATGATAATAACAATAATGATAATAATAATAAAATAGTTAAGAATAATATTACTGATAATGCTTTAAATAAATCTTCATTACATGAGTATATCGATTCTTCTATAAACAATAATAATAATAATAATGTAACTAATACTAATACTGTTTCTGCTGCTAATAATAATAATAAGAATAATAATAATAATAATAATAGTACAACTAATGTTTCTTTAAAGAATGATAGTTGGAGATATTCTAGTTTAACAAGTAATACTAGTGATGATTCGTTATTAAATCCATCAAAACATGATCCATATCGTAATAGTAATATTCAAGATCGATCTATTAATGATAATAATACTAATAATAATAATAATAATAGTATTGATATTAATAATACAAAAGAAAAACATATAGAAAAGAATCAGGAAATAAGTTCTGACGATATTAGTAAAGATAGTATATTAAATATGAATATAAAGAATAATAATATAAGTAATAATAATAATAGTAATAGTTCATATGATAGTATATTAGGATATAATGATAGCATATTAAATAATAATAATAATAATAATAATAATAATAATAATAATAATGTTGATACTATTAATAGTACTATTCATGATTTACCTATAAATAGAATACATGTTAATCATAGTCAACTACCTATAGAATTATCGACTATTTCTTCTGATTATACCATGTCTCCTTCTGTTTCTCTCTCTTTATCTCATCCAATTTCTAATAATGATGATAATATAAAGAATATTCAAAATACTATTTCTAATAATGATGATAATATAAAGAATATTCAAAATACTATTTCTAATAATGATAAAATAGATTCTACTATAATATATAATAATAATAATAATAATAATAATAATAATAATGGTGATACTATTAATAATATTACGAATAATAATACTATTGTACTCAATACAAATGAAGATAATTCAATAGGTAGAGAAACCTTTTTAACAAATACATCATTAACTTATTCTCCTAGAAATACTAATATATCTCAACATACTCCTTCTTCACCTATCTCTTCTACTACTATTCATAAAGATATATCAACAGATACAATGATTCAATCAAATAATAATATTATTCAAAATCAAGATTCAATAGATATTGATAACAAAGAAGAAAATCATAATAGTATTATATCTCTAGACAATCATAATCAAAATAATATTCAATTAAATCATTCTTCAATGAATGATACTACTTTTGATTCTTTAATTGATCAATCGATTTGTATAGACTTAAAGAATAAACATGAAGAATATGATAGTATATATAATAAAGATGAGAATATAATTCATAATAATAAATTATTTCCAATTCATAATGTTACAAATAATAATAATAGTAATAGTAATAGTATTAATAATAATAATAATAATGCTAATAATAATACTATATTATCATCACAAGATTCATATATACCTCCAACACCTGTTAAAAATCATACAATCAATATAACATCTTCTCCTTCTCTATATAACAAAGAATTAAATCAAAATAATATATTAAAAAGTTCTATTACTATTTCACCTCTTTCTTCTTCTTCTTCATCCTTTATGGATGACTCAATATTAAATATGTATTCGAATCATAAACAAAAACAACAACAGAATATTGTTTCTCCTTTGCCTTCATCTGTTATTGATAATAATCATAATAATTATAATAATTATAATAATGATATTTCTAATAATTTATCAGATACATTATTAAATGATTCTATATTAATTCCAAGTTTAGAAAGACAAAAAACACAAGAAGATACTATAAATTTATTGTCAAATGTTCATAATAATATAAATACTACTACTCTATCTGATGATGTTCGTAATACTAATGTTAATACTATTATTCATAATAATAATGTATATAATAATGATAGTACTATAAAATTAGAAACAACAACTAGTATTACTAATACTAATGATGATAATAATAATAGTATAATAAAAGAAAAGCAAAATAAAATAGAAGATATAAATATTAATTATAGTTCAGATATTTATTCACAGTCAACTCGAATGACCTTATCTCAGCATACAAATAACACTAGTAATAACACTAGTAATGATAATAATAAAGATAATAATAATAATGAAGATAATAATAATAATAAAGATAATAAAGATAATAATACTATTAATGATGAAAAGAATCATGGTAATTCTTTGAGTATATTACAAGATTCTATATTATATAATAATAATAATGTATTTATAGAAGAAAGAAAGAAATTAAATAATTCCAATAATAATAGTATAATAAATATGAATACAATTAAGAAAGTTGATACTATTTCTGATATTTCTAATTATGATAAGAATATGAAAGATAATAAAATATCTTCAAATATACTTCTCTCTAATAATATATCTCCTTCTTCTTCTAATAAATCTATTTTATCAAATATATCTCCAGTTATTTCATCGAATTCATTATTAATAAATAATAATATAAATCCAAATGAAATGAATAATAATAATATGAATAATAATAATAATAATAATAATAATAATAATAATAATAATAATATGAATAATAATAATAATGTTAATGACAAAGAAAAAGAATTACAAAAAATGATTGAGTCTCAATTTTCACCGATTAAACGTCAGCATATTCTTCCATTATCACCAATAAATAATGTTAACGATACTAATAATAATAATAATATCAATAGCATTAATAATAATAATAATAGCGATAATAATACATTAACTAGCATAAGTGAAGAAATTAAAACAAGTGATGAAAAATATGAAGATACACAAAAGAATAATGATATATTGATAAATAATGAATTAAATAAAGTGTATACTAAAAGCAAAGAAATTAGTATTATTAATAATAAAAACAATAATAATAATACAAATGATATAATAAATAATAATAAAGAGAAGAATAATAACTCTAATGTTATTGATATAGATCCTAATAATAAGAAAGAAAACATATCAAATCCTTTTTTTTTAAAGAAAGAAAATATAGATATCCCTTCAAAAGGAATAAAAGAAAAGGTATATATTAAGAAGGAGAGCCATTTATCGTTACATCCGAAGAAATCCTTAGCTATATTACCACTATCAGATAGATTCAGAATGAAAAAACAAAAGTTATTATCTCAACATAGCCAAGAAATGAATATTAATGATGATATTAATGATGATGTTAAGAATAAAAATAATGATGAAAATAATATCAAAGCTAATAAAAATGATAATAAAAATGATAATGATAAAAAAGATAATATGAATAAAGATAACAATGAAACTAATAATGATGATATTCAAAATAAAAATAGTGATATTATTGTTATTACAGAGAATAGTATAGATACTATTCAGAAACAAACAATTATTCCTATAAATAATAATAAAAGAATGATTCCTGCCAGTCCTACTTCTTTATTATTACAATCAACAAGAATTAGTTATAATAATCAATTAAATAATAATAATCAATTAAATAATGATAATCAATTAAATAATGATAATAAAATTACTACTAATAATATTGAAATTATTAATAATAATATTGAAATTAACAATAATAGTGAAAATGCTAATAATACAAACAAAATTAAAGATATAACGAATGTAGAAGAGAATCATTCAACTATTTCTCTATCTATTAAACAACAAGAAAATGAAGACAGTGATATAATTGATAGTAAGAAAGAAATAATTAAAAATAATGATAATAATAATGAAATTATTTCTTCTAAAACTATTACTAATGATATTCATAGTAATATTTCTATTCCTATTAATACTAATGTTATGAATCCTACAAATAAATCTATATATAAATCAAAGGATATATACCAATCTACTAATATACTTTCTCTAAATTCACAAGAATTTGAAGATATGCCTTTAGAAGTATTAACTAAATATGTAGATATAAATAACCGTGGAAAAAAAGATCTGGATACTACTATTTCTATTGATGAGGGTATATATATGTATTCATTATTTTTTATTCATAAATATTATTTATATTTTATTTTATTATATGTTATTATATTATTATTATTATATATGTTATTATATGTTATTATTATTATTATTATATGTTATTATTATTATATATTATTATTATTTTTATTATTATTATTATTATTATTATTATTATTATTATTATTATTATTATATAGATGAATCGTTATCTCAGATGATGCGTCACATCTCAACACCGTCACCAGTAAAGCCTGTAACTAAAAAGAATGATATTATATCAAAGAAAAATGAAATAGAATCAAAGTCTACATTAAATAATAAAAATAATTTTAAAATCATGGATAGTAATAATAATATTAATAAACCATTTGTAAATATAGATATTTTTAATGATTCTAGTACAAATATTAGTCTAGAATCTGCAAATAATCATGGGAATACTAATAGTTTAAAAGAATTAAATTCAAATATAAATAAATTGAATAAATCTGATATTAATAATAATAATAATAATAATAATAATAATAATAATAATAATAATAATAATAATAATAATAATAATAATAATAATAATAATAATAATAAATCATTAATAGAAAAGCCTTCTTCTTTAATACATTCAATAATTGATGATTCTATTCCTGAATTGCCTTCTTTCACTACGTCAACTACAGCTCTAACAACAGCAAATAATAATAATAATAATAATAATAGTAAAATTATTAATACTAATACTAATACTAATATGAATAGTATATATATATAATACTTTTCATTTTAATATTATTTATATACATATATATTTTATTTATATAGATTCTTCTTCTATATTTAAATATTCGCGGGAATTCTCCTTTATTCCATTACCTCCTTTACGTGAAACACAATTAAAAATTAATGAAGATTATATTAATACTATATTTACAGATATTCAAAGTATATTTTATATATGAATACTTATCTATTTTAAAACTACTTTTATTTCTGTATATAGAAGAGAAAAATAAATTAACACCTATTATTCCAATCTCAGATGTATATATATATTATATATATTATATATATATATTATTATATATATATATAGTCATTACATATTTTATTTCCTTCTGTTCAAACAATATATTGTCCATTATGTCATTATGAGTATATATATGTTGCTTATATTTATGATTATTATTATATATAGATTTACAT
>JBBPEB010000027.1:907500-917500 GCA_039096225.1 Blastocystis sp. Blastoise
AGTTTACAATAATTATTATCAGTATTTGATATTTCAGGTAATCAAATTAAGATGATAAGAATTCATTTTTAAGAAAATATTGCTATTCTTTTATGAAAACCTACGAAAAATAAAGATAAATAATATTTGATAATAACGAAACTCTTGATAATAAAAATTAAAAATTGAAAAAGAAATGAAAAGACGTGGTATATAATAATAAGAAACTGAATATATTTGTTTAGAATTGAAATATATAAAAATGATAAAGAATATATATATTATATATATATAAAATTATTTCTTAAAATTTAATAATTGACCCATAAATGAAAAAGTATCCAATAAAAACGCAGCAAATATACACGTTATTGTACAGTAAAAAAATACTAAATTATTTTGACCTATATATATGTTTATTTATATGTTATGTATATATATATGTTATATATATATAACATATATATATATATATATATATACCAATACATTTACCCATCCATGGGCAGTGATGATCCAACTATATATATATATATATATATATAATGATTATTATATATTATATATTATATATATATATATATACTTTATAAACACAAACATCACATGTCTGACAATGAAAAGCCCCTTCGGGTTTAACAATGTGACATATTCCTATATATATATATATATATATATATATAGTTATACTAGTAAATATTATATATATATATATATATATACTACAAACCGAATAGGGCTGATCTTTTCCAGTATATACAATTCCTCGTGGAGCTATTCCTATTAATAATAAGTATAAGTATAATAATAATAAAAATAATAAAAATAATTATTATTATATATAATAATAATAATAATAATAATAATAATAATTGTATACTCATATAATAATAAATAAAAGCAAATAATCATAGAATAAATAGAATAATAAATATAATCATAGAATAATAGAATAAATAGAATAATAAATATAATCATAGAATAATAATAAATATAATAATAGTATATATATACCAGGATTCGAAAGACTTGTTAAGCATAAGAATATCAGTGTAATAATCATCATAATAATACATATAGCACATCCCCAATAAGTCTCAGCAGTATAACTATATATATATATATATATATAGAATAATAAATTAGAATAATAATATATAATAAATAAATCTAAATATATATATATATATAGAATAATAAATTAGAATAATAATATATAATAAATAAATGTATATATATATACGAAACATATGCAAAAGCACCATTAAATAAGATAACGAATAGAAATGTACAAATATTAAAACTCCAATGGGGTCCAATAAGACAAATCATAGGAAAATATATACTTGTTTCTTTTCCCCATAATAAATAATTATTTCCTAATCGGCCACCTATATATATTATTATCATTTTTGAAGGATAAAAGAACTTATGAGTCATCATCTAGAAGTAATAAATACCTGTTTTAGGATAAGGAAGACAAGAAAAAACACGATGAGGAGGAAAATTTCCTATTACAGGTTGCATTGTATTTCGAATAGGTCTAGAATATTGGTTGTTGAGATCAAATTGATTTTGTTGCTCAGAAATAGAAACCATTGGTTGTGGAGAATAGGGTTCAGCTGTAGTTTGTATGATCTCTGTTAATTTAGAATCATTTTTACTCGTTTGTGATTGTTCTATATTATTTTCTTGTTTGTTTTGTTCTTGTTCCGAAGAATGAGACTCAATTGCTATGTATATAGAAATGGATTCATATATAAATACTAATATTTGTCTCATTCTCATTCGAATCTTGGTCTGACATGGTGATAATATAATTAAAAAAGGATAATAATGATAAAAAAGAAAAATGAATTGAAAACTTGATTATTTTTATATTTGTATACAGTTTACAATTAAAAATCGTAATTTTTATATTTTTAGCAATAAAACAGAAAATAGCAACGAAACAAAGATTTTTCCAAATGTGAACGATGCTAAAGGATCGAATTGAAGTGTTTAGAGAATAATGAAAAAGAAAAAAATGAGAAAATAATGATAACGATATAAATGAATGGTTTTACAATTGATTTTTTGTATTACCTGCGAATCATAGGAGAAGCAATGACTTCTTCACCACCTACACGTTTTAGGTGAAGATATGCGTCTGTACCATAACCTTCCATAGAAACAATTTGTAAATCTCCACCAAAATATTTTGCATATAAACGAGATAAAGGTAAGCCATATCCCAAACCATACATTGGAGAGTCGATACCAAAATCAGCACCATCACTAAGTAATTCATATTTATTTCCAGAATCAGAAGTATAAAAGTAATTCCATATATTATTAATCTTAGCTCGTTTAATACCACCTCCTTGATCTGAAATCTTTATAACAACATCATTATTCTGTTCACCATCAGCAATAATAATATGTATAGCTATAAAAGAATATTTTAAAGTTTTAATAAAATTTATATTTTTATGATTATGATAATATATATTTTGATAATAAATATATTAATTTTTTATGATAATATATATAGATAATAAATATATTAACTTTTTATGATAATATATATAGATAATAAATATATATATATTTTGATAATAAATATAATATAATATATATATATATATATATATATATATATATATATATACGTGGTAAATGTTTTTCTTCTTTATCTTTATGTGTTTCAATAGTAGCTCTCATACTATTCTTTAAGAGTTCGAAAAGCATGTGTCGTAAGTGACTAGGTATGTACGAAAATGTACGGTCAACACATCCATTTATATATACAGGAACAGTTATACCATATTGATTAGAACAAACAAAATTTGCATGTTCACTATATATATATAGAATATTATTATTATGTTTATTATTATTGGTATTCTTTTCAATATATATATATATATATATATATATATATAGTGTTTAATATTATAATAATAATATGTATAATATCATGAAATAGAATATATAAATAATATTATTATTATAAAATAGTATGCTATATTATTCTCTTATATATATATATATATATATACATAGCTAATTTGGATACATCTTGCGGTGAGGTCATCTGACATATAATGCCCATATACCCTCTCTCTGGACTATGTAACTGCTTATGTAAAGCTTGCTCATGCTCTATATATATATATATATACATATATATATATATATATATATATATAGTAATAAGAATTACTATTATTCTAGTTATTATTATATTTATCATTATGTTATTGTTATATTTATTAAGATAAATATTTAAATTTATAAATAATAATTAAGTATATATATATAAATAATAAATATAATAATAATAACAATAATATATATATATATATACCCAATAATGTACGTATGCCAATTCTAGATAAATAGAATTCGTCCAAAAGAGGTCCCAATTTATTAATTTCTGAAAATTCACGATCTTTTGTATGATATTGAGTTTCTAACTGCTTTTTTAATGTTAATATTCCTTTAGACATCATAACGAGTGTCTATATATATATATATATATATATTATTTATTTATATTGAAATAATAGAATATATATAATATATATTATAATAATTATTAATAAAATTATATATATATATATACAGCACTATGTCTTTCATATATACTTTCAAGTACTTGAGCGAATTGTAAAGCTTGTGTTGTAGTTCTATATATA
Source organism: Blastocystis sp. Blastoise (assembly GCA_039096225.1). Lineage (NCBI taxonomy): Eukaryota > Bigyra > Opalinata > Blastocystidae > Blastocystis > Blastocystis sp. Blastoise. The sequence goes on from JBBPEB010000027.1 coordinate 911,160, forward strand.
TATATATATAATAACTTACAAAATAAAAATACTAAAAATATAATAAAAAAAAATTAATTATAATTATAGGATAGCTATAAGAATATATTTATTAAAAATATATTTTAAAATACATATACATTTTAAAAAATAATAAAGATACATTTAAAACTACATAAAAAATAATACAATATTATATTAACTATATACACAGGTCTTGGATTGGTGAGTATATCAATAAATGAAAATAAATACCAATTACGTACTGTTTGTGTAAATGATATATCATATAATCCATAAGGCATATTCTCCAGATCTACTATTCTATAAGCCATACGAATAGGAAGCTCATGATATAAAAATTGGCAATATTGGAGGAATTTTTCAGGTGTTACAGGATCACCTACTTTTTCTAGATCGCTTAACTTCACATCTATAAATTGATATATTTAGATATATACAAATAAATAAAAAGTAGAATAAAAAAGACGAAGATCCCATACTAAATTGTTCCAATTTACTAAAGCGTTCTACTTGTTGTCTTGCTTTTCTAAGGTTCTCTGTGTCGTAAGAAGATATATAACTATTTGGATGATTAAAAATGAATATAAAAACACATGATAAGTATACGTTCTAAGAAAACTATTTGAACTTCGACAAAACTGCCTTTGAGTTGTGTTTATTACTCCTTTTATTAAGGATCGATACATATTAAGATAAAGAAAAGATTTGATGAAATAAAAATATTGTGTTGGTGTTTCTACATGATCTTTTCGATTCCTAAGGGGAAAATGGACAGTTATTACGGGGAAAATGGGTATTTAAAGAATAATATTTATTTTCGAATTTAAATGTGATAGTGGTAGAAACAAGAAATTATAGAGTTGTTTTCTACATAAGCAGCAATGTGTCTAAAGGATACGAGAAAGATGAATGAGAATAAGGGTCAAAAGATAATGAAATGCAACGAATACATGTTGTTTGGTGAGAAATATATATTGGGTGAGTATCTAAGAGATAGGATTATTGCTTTTATTAAAATTATGAAACAAGTTAAAGGTTGTATTATTGAAGACAACAATAAATGGATTCGTTAAATAAACAAATAACAAATAAAACATATAGTATATAAAAACAATAATTAAAAATAAGTTCATAAATATAAAAACAACTTATTGTTATTAAAAAAGATTTAATCAATATGAACACCAACGACACCTGTTACATCCAATTGTAAAATATCTGCATCGCAATGCTATAATTAATATAAATTAATAGGATAATTAAATTTATGATATATAAAAAATACTTACTAATAATTCTCCCATGTTAGGTCTTGTTCGACCAAGATCCCCATGAATAAATTCCTTTATATAAGTACCTGCAGAAGCAGAAATAGTACATAGAAAATGATGAGGATTAATATATTTAGGAGTAAGGGACTAGAAATTATAATTATATAAATAAAATAAAGGATTATTATTAGGTTATAGATATGATGATATATTGATAATATTTGATATTTATATTATATATTGAATATAATTATAATATAATTATATATATAAAATAATAATAATATTATATATATATATATATATATATATACATGAATAGTTTTTTCTCTAACCATTAGTGTTCTTCTATGTAATACACGAATGGGTGTATTTTGATATATAGTCATATCTTTATATTGTGTTAAACTCTCCAGTTCCGCGGGGGAAATCTCTTTATCTGTATAGACCACACATACATAAGTCTTTTGCTTTTCTTCAGCAGCTTCTTTCATATTCTCAAATCCTTCCTATATATATATAGATATATATATTAATAATTATTCTTTTTCTTTAAAATAATAATTTATTAAAATGTATAATATATTATTATTAATATAAATCAAGAAGGGAATATATATGAATTCTATTTTTATTAATATATATATATATATATATATACAGGAGAACATAATCTTAGATTATCAATTTGAATTGCTTGAGTTGATTTATTTATAGCAATCTCCAAGTCCTATAGAATATATATATATAGAGAGATATTAATAATAATAATAGATATGATAAAAAAAGTATATACATATAAAAATAATAATGATAATAATAATAATATGTGAATAGCATAATATTATATATATATATAAATTCATAAATATACATGATATTGTTCCTTAGTCAACTGATTATGTTTACCATTTATTATCTCACATACCTATATATATATATATAAATCAATATGTACATATTATTCTTAAATATATATATATATATATACGAAGGGTCTTCCAGTACCAATCATTCGAACGTCGATGTCTTCTCTGCCTGCGCTGTGAAACTTATATGAATCACACTATATATATAGAAGATTTATATATCATTAATTTACTTATAATATATATATAAATATAGAGGATTTATATATTATTAAATCATTTATAATATTATATAATACTATATATATATATATACATCATAGGCTTGTTGAATAAGAGTACAAATATATTCTTCGACGGATCCCTCTGTACGTCTTTCTCCTTCTAATACCCTATATATAATCATAATAATAATCATAATAATAATCATAATAATAATAATAAATATATATATATATACCAAGGTGTTTGTGATAATCCACGTTGATATTTCCTGTAATTACCTGTAACATACACAGACTTACGTATAGGAGAGAAGGAAGGTACAGGTAATGTATCGCATATATGAGGAGGACACTATATATATATATGATTAAAATAATATAAATAATATGTATATAAATAGTATTAATAATATATATATAAATAATATTAATAATATATTAATAATATATATATATATATATATATATATACTTCAATTTGAGAAGGGAAGGCATCGATAGAAAGATTAGAAAGGGTATTTGTAACAGTAGTAATGCCATCAACTTGTTGACCATCTCTTTTTTTTGGAACCACGTGCTCAAATCCAGGAAGCATGTGATATTCTTCTTCAGTTTCCTATAAATAATAATAATAATAAGTATAATAATTATAATAATAAGTATAATAATAAGTATAATAATAATATACAGAATGTGAATATTTAAAAGTTAATCTTAAAATATCATCTTGATTATATTTCCAATGATCATTATACATTTGAATCGCATGTATAACTTTATATTTATATATTTCCTTAAGTGGTCTCATATTCATATTAATATTATTACCAATATGATATTCACGATTTAAATACTATATATAATCATATTATTATTGAATATACTATATAAATTATATATAGAATTATAATAATATAGAATTATTATTACCAATAAAAATAAATAGATATATATATTAATAATTATATATATACAGCATAAAGACTATAATTACGAATAAAAACAGCAGTAGGAATAGTAATATCAACACTAAAACTATCCATGTCATGCTTACTTTGAAGAACTGTCTCGATTACCCATTTATCAAAATCTATATATATATTTAAATGAAAAATATAATAATATTTATAAAAAATAAAAATCTTCGATATATACTTCCTTCTTCTTCTTTCTGCTGATTTTCATTTTGATTATCTTCTGGAATATCTAACTTAAGTCTTTTAGGTGTTCCTTCTTCAGATTTTTCTTTCAATAAAGATAATTTATGAGGTCTATCTCTCAAGATATCTAGACAAGCTACACAAATATGAGTATCTGAAGGAGCATCTTTAAAGGAACAACCAAGTCGTTCAGATAATGCTTGCTTAATTCGACCTTCACTTGAACAACTATATCACATATCATTCTACATGTAAAGCATATCCATACTATAAGTTGATATTATCAGCATCACAAAATCTCAAACAACAAATGGGACAAACGCAGAATTCAATGAGATCCTCCACAGCATTCTTATTCAAACGAATGAATCCGTTGTAAATATTGTTCTTTTCTTCAGTATTCATTGACTAAAATGAAAGAAATATATATTCATTTTTTTTTTTGGTTTTTATTTTTTTAGATATTTCCTTTTGTTTCTAATCCATAAAAGTCATAAAAAATAAGTGTTGCACTCAACATCATTTATAATTACAATATGCATATATATATATATTTTACTTATCTATTACATATTATATTTAATAAAAATGACTTTACAATGAAAAACATATATGTGTTTCGGTTACAAATCTATTTTTTTCTCTATTGGACTCTGATTTATCACGGGAAATTGCTTTTCTAAAAAATAGAAAATCTTTTTTTTGCTTTTAACTGTTTCATTTAGTATTGTTTGTTAAAAGAGACAAATAGATATGTCTGACAATGTGCTTGATGTCAGTGAGGCGTATTTACATCTCTCCAAGAATTATATGAAATTTGATTTGAAGCGATTTAATGTATTTTCTCATTTACCTATATTCTTATTGTTTTTAGAATTATTATGATTCCTTTACGAAAACATTCTCATTCGTCAATAAGAATGATGGAACGTATATTCATAAATCTGTGTTTTTCTAACTGTTTTCTTTCAATTTTATAGGATTTTTATGCTTTTCAGTTCGATGAAAGAAGGTGAGAATGTGATTACGTGGACTGTATCGAATCCTATTTCATTTGTTCCTTTGGATTCCATTATTACTATCAAATATTCAAGAGATCACCATTTTATGGCTATTCAAAGATCAGAATATCTTGTTGATATGTATGATCTTACTAATGGAAAGTATCAATTGATTATATTAGAAATATTTATTTGTTTTCTTTTTATGATGTTTTTATTTTATTTATTATATTTTATTAATTTTTTTTGTATATATTTGTTATTATATATATCTAGAAACGTTAGTATTTCAGTGAAACGTAAAACAGGCGGTATAATGAAAGATGGTGTTTTCTTTGCTTCTATACCTGATCCTAGTTATGATAAGAAATCGAATATACATCCTGGGTCATCCTTTATTATTATTACTATGTACGAAATTCAACTTTATCATATACTACATATCAAACATATCTATAAATGCGTATATATATATGTTATGATGTTTAAATATATGTTATTATTATGTTATTTATATTTAATATTATGTTGTGTGTATTATTGTTTATTATTATATATTTTATGCTTCTTTTCTATTATATTGTATATTCTTCTATTATAATCATATAAATTATCATAAATAATAATTCCTATCTTATATTCCATAATCGCGGTTATTTATAGATTAAAACTATATCTACTTCCTGTAATTCATTCTCTTATGTTCATGAATATAATATGTTATATACATATATAATTGAAGGAAAAGAATCGACTGTCAGACCTTTTCTTCTTACTCATTCTTCTATAGCTGTATATATATGTTTATTATATATATTATTATTATCTTTATTATTAAGTTTATTATTAAATTTATTATTATCTTTATTATTATTTTATTATTAAGTTTATTATTATGTTTAATATATTTATTATTGTGTTTATTATGATACTATATATTGTATTCTTAACATATAGTATTTCAATATAATAATACAATTATCTATATATATATGCGTATATATAGAAACTTCCAGTATTCTCTCTTCCTGCGTCTATGACTGATTGTAAAATCGATATAATTAAATTATATAACAATATATATATATTCCAATATGTAAAAACCACGGGAATTGTGTATATAACCGATTTTCCATCAATTGCTGAGAATAAAAGTACTTTCAAATTTATTCAATTGTATATATATATAGTAGTAGTTTAGTTTTTCATTATTTATTATTTTATATATTTATACATATTTTATTTATAACAACTATGATTGTTTTATTTAATATTATCATTTTATTATAATATAAATCAATAATTATGTAATAATAATATATATATATAGGCCTATAAAAGGTGATGTATCAACAATATATATGGATAATTTACTTATATATATATCTAATGACATGAAACTAGCTACTCCTATCGATGTTCGTGTTCTTAATGTATATATATATATATATATATATATATATATATATATACTCTATTTTTATTATTATATATATATTATAACTATATATATATAGTGTGTATTTCCGTTAACACCCATTGCTATGACATATGATTCGTCATCTAATGATTTTACCTATAAGATATCATCAGATAACCGCGATTATTTGAAGAAAGATTATATTTTTACAGAAGATAATTTAGGACTTAATATTACTGATTCTATTCAACAGTATATATATATTATATTATATATATTATATATATATATAGATTAATACACGGATATCAATGTGGAACGAAATATCAATTTTTTGATAATGGAATATGTGTAAAATCATCATTAGATAATAGTGTTCCAGAACACAGTCAC
>JBBPEB010000027.1:920000-1098640 GCA_039096225.1 Blastocystis sp. Blastoise
TAAGACGACACAAGCGACGTCAGAAGACTTTAGTAGAAACAATAATAGAATAATAGTAGAAATCAGAAGACAATATAAACGGAATAAGACGAAAAACAAAGAAGAAACGAAGAATTTTAAATTTATAAAAAATATTCAAATATAACTCACAACACAAATCATTTTCAGGGAAATACCAAGAAAAACGAAACAAAATTTCATTATTTATTTACTTCATCAAATAAAACATTGTTACTGATTTATATAAAGATATGCGTTGTAGAAACCATGAGAATCATCCAATACAATAAATTTGAAACGATACATATGATCGATGTGCGTCACTGATTGAGAAAGAAGAAATTTATGACAAATATTTATTCAGAATACTTAATATTTTTTTATTTATTGGTACTGTCTATTTATTGTGCCTTAGTCAATGTTGTCCATTCAACCAATTCTGGTAAAACAAGGATTTGGTGCTGCTCAAGTCCTTTGTCGTTCTATGGGAACTCGATTTAATATCAAGAGTGTTAATCCTAATGTATATATTCTCTTTAAATGAATCATTTAGATTTTTTTTTAAATATTTTTTTTTCTCAATTATAGGTTATTGCTTCTGAATATGCTGTTCGTGGAGAGATTATTATTCGTGCTAATGAGATTGAAGATAAAATTCGTCGTGGTCAGAAATTTCCTTTTGGAGATAAATTAATTTATTGTAATGTTGGAAACCCTCAAGTAAATAATATATATATTTGTAATAGGAATCTTTGATCTATTCTTTCTGTATTATTTTTTATAGTGTATGAAACAGAAACCTATTACGTTTCTTCGTGAATTATTAGCTATTACTTCTTGGCCTGATTTGATGAAAACTAATCCTCAATTATTTCATAAAGATGTTATTTATAGAGCAAAAGAAATAATTGAAGCTAATCCTGTATATATAGATATATAAAATTATTTATTTGTGTTTATTATATATATATATATATTATTATCTTGTTTATTATTATTATTATTATTATTATTATTATTATTATTATTATTATTATTATTATATAGGGTGGAAGTGGTGCTTATAGTCATTCTGCAGGTATTCGTAAGATTCGAGAAGATGTAGCTCAATTTATTCAAAGTCGAGATGGATATCCTTGTCGTTCAGAAAATATTTTTCTTACAAATGGTGCTAGTGAAGGTATTCAAGATATATTAACGTTATTAGTACATGATAAGAATGATGGTGTTTTGGTTCCTATACCTCAATATCCTTTATATTCTGCTACTATTAGTTTACATGGAGGACAAATGGTTAAATATTATTTAGAAGAAGATAAATCTTGGGGTATTGATATGAATGAAATTGAAAAATCTTATGCAAAAGCAGTTGAACAAGGTATTCATATAAAAGCTTTTGTTGCTGTTAATCCTGGAAATCCAACTGGAAAAGTATCTTTATTTATTTATTTATATATTATTTATTTTTTTATTTATTTTATTTATTTATTTATTATTATTATTATTATTATTATTATTATTATTATTATTATTATTATTATTATTATTATTATTATTATTATTATTATTATTATTATTATTATTATTATTATTATTATTATTATTTTTATTATTATTATTATTATTATTATTATTATTATTATTATTATTATATATAAACATACTAAACATTAATCATAATAATCATATCTAATACATATTATAAATATCATAATTACCATCATAAACCTTTGTCTAGTTCTTTACTCGTAAGGAAATGGAGGATATTATTCGTTTCTGTGCAAAGAATAACCTTGTTATCTTAGCTGATGAAGTTTATCAAACAAATGTGTATCATCCTTCAATAAAATTTGAATCCTTTAAAAAAGTTGTGAATGATTTAGGTGCTAGTGCTTCTGGAGTCGAAATAGCTTCCTTTAATTCTGTCTCGAAAGGTTTCTGGGGTGAATGTGGTCGACGTGGAGGTTATACTGAATTATATAATTTTGACGAAGATGTTCGTGATCAATTATATAAAGTTGCATCCATTCGTTGTTGTTCTAATATTGATGGACAAATAGCTGTTGATGCTATGGTGAATCCTCCAAAACCTGGTGAACCATCCTATGATCTTTATAACGAAGAAAAATCAAACATTTTATCTTCATTAAAGAGAAGAGCTGATAAACTTACGAGTGCTTTGAATACACTTGAAGGAGTTCATTGCCTTCCTGTTGATGGTGCTCTTTATACATATTTCAGTCTGACTATTCCTCCGAAAGCTATAGAAACTTGTAGATTACATGGATATTATGCAGATACTCAGTATTGTATGGGCTTATTGAACGAGACAGGTGTTGTCTGTGTTCCTGGATCTGGATTTGGACAAGTTCCTGGTACTTACCATGTACGATCAACCATTTTACCTCCTGAAAATGAAATTGATACTGTTATTGAACGAATGAAGTCATTCCACTCAAATTACATGAATAGATATAGATAAATCACTTTTTTTATTCCTTTCATTTATTCTTTTTTATAGCCATGATCTTTATTGCGTTATTCTAATTACATTTATTACATATTGAGTTGTTTTAAAATTTATATTTTCATAAAATTAAATAAAATTGTATAAAAACAGGTCATCATAGTTTTTTTTCTACACGAAACAAGTTTATGGAATATATTTATACAATCCAATATCTTTAAGAAAATAATTACATTATATATAAATGACAATTAATAAAAGTTCATCGAATAAACCCATAAAAACATAATCAACAAAAAGATACTTCCAGCTTAAACTTGAAGTTCAAAAGAAATGTCGATTCTAGAAAAAGAACAAATATGGACATTCATAATTAAATGTATTCTAATTTCACAAAAAGTATGCAATTTGTATAAACAACTTTCTTTAAAAAATTTAAATAGGGTCATCAATAATCTTATGATTGTTAAATGAACAATAACGAAACTTTTTTATTTTATATTTTTTTCTAAAAGTTTGATTTGACTATTTTTTAACAAGTCTAATTAAGTATTAAGAGTTTAATATTTAGTAGTGTTAATAGAATGGGTATCTTAGTTTTATGTTTAGTGGTATGTTTTTGACTCATCTGTTGATTATTTGGTTATTAGAATTTAATCTTGGCACAAGCAGCTTTAGAATGTAATTCTGCTGATGACTGCTTCAAGGCTGGTGAAACTTTATTTAAAGAAAGAAATTTTAAACAAGCAGAAAGTTTATATTCTAAATGCATTTCTCTTGATTCTAAATATGAATCTTGTTATCATAAGAGATATCAGACCCGTTTATTCCAACAACGTTTTGAATCTGCTCTTTCGGATCTTTCTTCCCTTGTCAAAGTTAACCCTAATAATAAAAAGGTATATTTAATATAGTATTCTTTTATATACATGATTATTGACACTATATTCAATTTTTTTAATTATTATAAATTAATTATTTTTTTAATTATAGGGTTATATACAATTGGCTCAACTTCAAATGAAATTAGGTAGATATGATGAAGTGATTAATACAACTAATGATATAATAAAACGTTTTAGTAGTAGTTCAGAATCTCAAACAGCAAAAACATTACAACAACAAGCTCATGAGAATATAAATTTATTAAAACAAATTGATTCTTTAATTTCTCAAAAACAGTATATTATGATAGTTTTTTTTTTTTTATTTTTTTTTATTTAATTATTAATATTGTTTTATTTAATATTATTTTATATCTAGATATGATAATGTAATGTCTATCTTTGAGAAATTAGTAGAGATAAGTCCATATTCTATAACTTTAGTAGAAAAGAGATTATCTATAAATAAATTATTAAATAAATGGTATGATGTTATAGCTGATACCGGTTTATTATTAAAGAATAATCCTAATGATTTAAGTTTATTATCTGAACGTGGATATGCATATATACAATTAGGAGATGATACCATGGCTAAAAAACATTTTAGAAGTGTATATATTGATTTATAATTATTATTTGAATTATTATTATATTATGTTTATTATATTTATTAATTTATTATTATTATTATTATTATTATAGTGTTTACAAAGTGATCCAGAATATAAGCCTTGTAAGACTACTATGAAGTTATTGAATAAAATAATAAAGAAACGTAATAATATAGAAGAAGATATAGAGAAAGAACAATGGACAGAAGCAGAAGAAGATACAATGTCATTATATTCTCTTAAAGATATACCTTCTTTCTATGTATATATATGCTATTATTACTATGTTTATTATTATTTTATTATTATTTTATTATTATTTTATTATTATCTTATTATTTTATTATTATCTAGATACATGAAAGTGAAAAATATTTATGTCGTATAAGTAATAAATTAAGTAAATCTGAAGAAACTGAAAAATATTGTAAATTAGCTATTGAAGAATATCCTCAAGAAGTAGATTTCTATTGTATTCTAGGTATATACTATATATATATATATATATATATTTATGTTTATTATATTTGTATTATTATTATATTTATTATTATATTTCTTATATAGCGGATTCATATTTACTTGCTGAGAAATACCAAGATGCTAAGAATATTATTAAACAAGGTTTAGATAAGAATGAACGAAATGAAAAATTAAGTCAAAAGATGCAAGAAATAGATACAGCTGAAAAGCGTAGTAAAGAAAAAGATTATTATAAAATATTAGGTGTTAAACGTGATGCTACAAAGAAACAAATTAAAAGTGCATATAGAAAACTTGCTTTACAATGGCATCCTGATAAACATCAAGGAGATGATAAAGAAATTGCTGAAAAGAAATTCCGTGAAATTGCTGAAGCTTATGAAATTTTATCTGATGATGGTATTTATTTATTCTTAATATATAATAATTCTTATTCTTATATATATATATTATATATATAGAGAATCGTGGTAAATATGATAGAGGTGAAGATGTTTCAGGACAAGCTCAAAATGCACAACAAAATCCATTCCAAAATTTCCAATTTAATTTTGGTGGTCAAGGAGGGGGTTTCCCCGGTGGTTTCCCCTTTGGCGGTTTTCAATTTGGTGGTCAACAACAAGGAGGTCATGGCGGTCAAGGAGGGGGTTTCCCGGGTGGTTTTAATTTTGGACAAGGAGGAAATCAACATTTTGAATTTCATATGGGTTAAACTATATAAATATATATTAAATTATTTATTTTATATATTTATTATTCGATTCACTTGATTTTTCATTATTATTACCTTTTTTGTTATATATATTTTAAAAAATAATTATTTTTTTTAAATATTTTTTATTTGTTTTTCTATCATAAATTTTTTGTTATGGGTTTGCTCTTTATTTATGTATATATTTATATTTATTATTTATATGTATTAAACTTGTGAGATATCTTCCACAATCTAACTTTTTTTCTATGTATTTATTTACCTTTTCTTCACTTTTTTCAAAACTATATTCATTTCATTACTATTCTGCTATTTTTTATTTTCCATGTTTTGTTTTCTCCAATAACTTTTAATTAGTCTTCATAAAGACCATACATATATTTATTTATACTTGTGTATACATAAAAATACTAATAGTCAACTCAATATTAAAACACAGTCAATTGAAAAACTCTTTTCTATTGATTCTACACTTAAATTTAGATAAAAGATTATTTATGATAAAGTTGAAACTTGTGGTGTCCTTGCTGTATGTGAATACCTTGATTTCATAATATGTTCTCATAAATCAAACTCATTAACTTTATTGGATAAATAATACATATCAACATGTACATTAATAGCAATTTTGTGTCCAGTAAATCAGTGAAAGTTCTAGAAGAATACACAATAAAAATAACGAAGAACTAGTAGCTAGTAAAAACTAAAACAATAATAAAGCAAAATAATTGGACTCTATCTTGACTTTACTAGCTAATCTGAAAGCAAATGAATGAATATAAAACAAATGAAATAAGATATATTAGAGAATAAGCAAATAATATGAAGATTTGTATATCTCATTATCTAGATTTTTTTAATTGAGATAACCGCGGTAATTTCTTTTTTAATAGCGTGTTTTCTTATTATGATTCTAACAAAAATTATTTTATTTTAACTTTTTTAATTCATATTTATTTTTAATTAAAATATAGATTATGTCTAATACATATAAGTATAAGGATATTCCAAGAATTGCTGAAAGTGAACTTGCTTCAGAGCCATCACCAGTTTATCGTAAAGAGCCCTTAGTTGTTTATAGAGCTTCCAACAATGATTTTATCATTCAATCTAGATATGTTCATCCTAAAGTAGTGGGTATGATTCATATATTATGCTTTTTTTTTCAAATTTTCATTATTTTTATTGATATTTGTTAATATTTGTTATACTTATACTATTTTAATTTGTAAATAAAGGTCAAGGAGCTTATGGTATTGTCATTTCTGCTGAAGATAGTGTTAAACATACAAAAGTGGCAATCAAGAAAATCCCAAGAGTATTAGAATTGATTGGTGAAGGAAAACGTGTACTTAGAGAAATTAAGATTTTAAAACATTGTAATCATCCGAATATACTTTCTCTTAAAGATCTTGTTCCACCTTCAAATTATGCAAAGTTTGATGATATGTATGTTTATAATTTATTATTATGTTTTAATTTATTATATTTATTATTTATTATTATATAATTTATTATATTTATTATATATTTATTTATTTCATCTTTTTTAATATTATTTATATATAGGTATTTAGTAAATGAATTTGTGGATACAGATTTGAATCGTGTTATTAATTCCCGCCAAGAGCTAACGGATGATCATGTTCAAACATTCATTTATCAAGTATAGAAATTGATTTTATTATTCTAGTGATATATATATATTTATATCTTTTATTATTATTATATAGTTACTTAAGGGTGTGTATTATTTACATAGCGCTGATATTGTCCATCGTGATTTAAAACCATCAAATTTATTAGTTACTAGTGATTGCTTATTAAAAGTATATTTATTATTATTATTATATATATTATTCTATTTATCATATGTATTATTGTTATTATATATATATATTTATATATTTATATATATATATATAGATTTGTGATTTCGGTCTCGCTCGTTCATTGGATATTGATGACGACAAAAAGATGACGGAGTACGTCGTCACGCGTTATTATCGTGCTCCTGAGGTCATGCTGTCTTCTTGTGATTATGGATATGTATATATATATATATTTATTTATTACAATTATTATGTATATACTTATTATTATATTTATTTTATTTTATTTTGTTATTATGTATATACTTATTATTATATTAATTTATTTATTACTATTATTCCCAAGGGAATCGATCTTTGGTCGGTGGGCTGTATTATGGCTGAAATTATTGGAAGAAAAATTATGTTTAAAGGTATATATATATATATATATTTATTTATTTATTTATAACTATATATATATAGGTGATAATTATATGTTACAACTAGAGAGTATTATCAAAAAGTTAGGATCCCCCAGTGACGAAGATATGTCATTTATTTCCAATGAAAAGGGGAAACTATTTGTGTCTCGATTAAAGGGATACCCCAAAGTGAATTATGAAACTATGTTTCCTGGAGTATATTATTATTATCATTATTATTATTTATTATTATTATTATTTATTATTATTATTATTTATTATTGTTTATTATTATTATTATTATAGATTATTATTATTATTATAGATTAATCCATTAGCTGCTGATTTATTAGAACGATTATTATGTTTTGATCCAAGAAAGAGAATAACCGCGGGAGAAGCTCTTTGTCACCCTTATTTCAGTGATATTCGTGAACCAGAAACTGAAATAACCGCGGAAACTAAGTTTATTTATGAAGAAAATAAACCTATGAACCGAGAAGAATTAAAAGTATATATATATATATATATATATATATATATATATATTAAAATTTATATATTATATTATATTATATTATATAACATTAATATATAATGTATATAACACTTATATATATAGCATAAATTCTTAGTAGAAATCTTATATTATCACCCTGAATATAATGATTTATTATTAGATGCGAAGGATGCTGTTAAACGCGCTCAAGGCCTTGGTAGAGAATAAGTATATATATTAATTTCTATATAAAACAATTGTATATTTTTTTTTGTATCTCTATTTTTTTACTATTATATATATTGTATATTTTTACTATTTATAATTTTATTTATTATGTTATTTTGGTTTATGTTTTTCTGGTATGTCTAAAACATATATATATATATATCCTTTTTTTATACTATAATTACAAAGTTTATAATCTCATAAATATTTTTAAATGTACAGTATCATATTTTAAAAGAATAAGGTTTTTTTTTTTAAATTGTTTCTAATTCTATTATATATTATTTTTAATTACGTCTATCTTGTTTCCTTTTATTTAAAAAGGGAAGAAAATTGCGCTGAGGATCCTTCTTTTGAAACGATTTTTATTATTATATATATATATATATATAATTCGATAAAGTTTGTCCTCTATTTTTTGTTTAGTTTCTTAATAATTCACTGAATATAAATATATAATAATGAAAAAGTATAATATGAGTTCTATATGAACAGAAAATATATATATAGCAAAATGAATTATTATGATTATTGGTGCTACAACTCATTATTATACTATTATCCATTTTGACATTTTTCTTTAAATGATAAGATAAAATAACTGATGTTACCAATCTTACGATCTAAAAGGTCAAAAGTACCTAATGATACACTCTAACAATACAATAGAAGCAAAATCATAAAAAAGTAAAAAAATATATATACATTATATATATATTCTTAATATAGCACTATATAACACAATATATATATATATATATATTTAATGTTCAGGAATAGTTTGAGGATGAAGATTTAATTCATTTAATACCCATTTAGGAAGAGCATAAGATGGATCTATTTCTTTATATGGAATATCTATATATAATAAGTATTATTATATTCTATATTGTCTATATATATAATAAATATACATATGTATAACCATATATAGAATAGTTATGAAAACT
Organism: Blastocystis sp. Blastoise; assembly: GCA_039096225.1. Classification (NCBI taxonomy): domain Eukaryota; class Bigyra; order Opalinata; family Blastocystidae; genus Blastocystis; species Blastocystis sp. Blastoise. Next base: position 929,074 of record JBBPEB010000027.1, read on the forward strand.
ATAATCACAATTATGAATATATATAACAATTATGATTATTATATTAATTTATATTATATTCATATATATATATAATATATATAATATATATATATATATATATACTATGTTCTTTTAGAAATCCTAGCATATTTAATCCAGTAATACCAAAATAAGTATGATATACGTCGACTTCGTCATTTGGGCGGTCAGAAAGCCCGCCATGAAGAGGGTCTTGACAACGTAATATATACTCTAATAATTTACTACTATTAATAGCTTTCATTCTTCCTATATAAATATATATAATAAATAGAAATTCATTAGATTCACATAAAAAAAATTTAATATAATAATGAAAATATATATAAATAGTATTGTATATATATAATATTATATATTATATATATTATATATATTATATATATATACTATACTATTTATATATATTTTCATTATTATATTATATATATACTATACTATTTATATATATTTTCATTATTATATTATATATATACCATACTATTTATATATATTTTCATTATTATATTATATATATACCAATAATATCAAGAACCGACAAAGCCCACCAGCTATAGCATAGATCGGCCTGTTTCTCCGGACGTCCGTTGAGACCACCGCTATCTACCTGTCTCTGACCTATCCACCAACCTATATATATATATATATAGATATAGATATAGATATAGATATATTGATATTAGATATATAGATATAGGTTATTCTATAGAACAATAATTCTATATATATATATATATATCATTCTATATAAAAAAAAATATATATATAAACATTAAAGTAGAATACACGTATATATATATTTAAAAAACTAAAGAAAATGGATATATAATCAAATTATATACATAAACTATAAATACATATTAATATATACAATATAAATATAAATTAAATAAGAATGAATATTATTATAGCATAAAGAATTACTAAGTTTATCAATATTAATATAATTTAATGTATTCATAATGGAAAGAGCAGCAACACAAACGAAGCACATTCCCGCGTGACTCTCACTTCCGATTATATTGCCAAATCCTATTGAAAATAATGGAATAATCATGTTATGGAGAATATATAGTTTTGAAAATATATATATAGAATATAATGGATATTATCAAAATAAATAATTAAAAAAAATAGCACAAAAAGAGATAAAATATTTACAATATATACAAAATAATACATATATATATATATATATATATATATATATATATATATATATATATATATATAATATATATATATAAATAATACATATAAAAACAATACATATAAAAATAATACATATAAAAACAATACATATAAAAATTATATATATATAAATAATACATATATATATATATACCACCATCAATATTTTGGCATTTTGCAATATATTTAGACATTACATCAATATTAATATATTCTTGTGGACTCTTCGGTAAACGTAATAAATATAAAGTTTGAACACAACAATAACTAAATCGAGCATCTATTTCACCATATCGATCTCCCATTACACTTCCATCTTCTTTTATTAAAGGTAATATAAAACTATATATATATATATATATATATATATAGAATATGAATCATAGAATAATGAGATAAAAATATGATAAATTGAATTATATAGAAAATACTTTAAAACTTTCATCGAATCAATTTTGTCAAGAGCTCTTAACATACTTAATAACTGAATTGCACTCAACGTATATAAAATATGTGAATCATGTCCTTTACTTCCACCAAAACCTCCATCTTCATTCTGACTAGATAAAATGAATTCTAATAGTTCATCACGACTTAAATTATCTTCAGCATTCAACATCATTAACGTAGAATAACCCCAATATATTCCGCTCATTTTTAAATGAGCTGTAACGACACTTGTGAGAGTATCTTTTTCTTGTGCAGATTTAGTAACATATTCTATATGTTTGTCAGTATAGAATGTGAGATCTTCTGTTTCAGTCATGAAATAATTCAAATAAAGAAGGATAAACAGAATAACATTTTTATTTCCAAAAGAATAAAGACAATGTCAGTCAAATACTGATTTTTCCCTAAAACAACATTCAGTTTTCCATTTTTCCATTCAATACTTTTGTCGAATAATTGTATCTTTATTATCACGTAAATACTTGCTAATTATCCATATTTGATTCGTAATACTTCTATAGTTCAAAGAAAGATATAAGAAAATGAGTGAAACAATGGATGAAAAGAAATATGATATAATTGTTATCGATTCTGCGGCATTTATTAAAGGAGCTAAAATAGATAATGTTGGAAAAGAATTTTATTCCATCAAAGAAGTCATGGAAGAAATCAAAGATAAGCAATCTCGTGGTTTATTAGAACGTTTTCCTTATGAAATTAAATTAAAGGAACCTTCCGATGAGTCTATAATGGCAGGTATTTCTCTTTTTTTATTATTTTTTTATGTTATTTATTTATATATATTCAATTTAGTCGCATCATTTGCCCGTTTGACTGGTGATCTTCGTCATATTTCTAAAGTTGATCTTAAAGTTATGGCATTAACTTATGAGTTAGAAGTTCAGAAGAATGGAAAAGATAGTGTTCGTACAGAACCTGTTGATGTATATATGTATAGTGTATTTTTACCATGATTCTAATATATTTTCTTTTATTATTTTTTTTATTTGTTTATTTTTATATTATCCTTGTGTATATATCATTCTTATTAACCAATAATAAATATATATAGACTAGTCGTTATTACCGCGGGACTGATGTATTAAGAACTGTTGGTGTTAATGTATCTAATGAAATATGTCAATATTATAATACTGAAAAAGGATGTAGTTTTGGAAATGCATGTAAAAATAGACATGTATATATATATTTATTATTTTATATATTTAATTTATGTGTTTATTTAATATATGTGTTTATATTTTATATATATTTATTTTTTTATGTATTCAATTTATGTGCTTAATTACTATATGTGTTTATATTTTATATATATTTATTATTTTATGTATTCAATTTATGTGTTTATTTAATATATATATATATATTATATGTATGCCTCTATTATAATAATTATTATTATATAGCCAAATGATGTTGTTCCAAAAAAGAATGTTTCCAAACAATCCAAACCACTCGCTGAAACTGAACTGAAAACTGAAAATGCTGCTGAATCAGTGACTGAAGAATCGAAACCTAAATCTACATTTAAAGGATGGAATGTACCTAAAGTTGAACCTTCTAAGTATATTATTATTATTATTATTATTATTATTATTATTATTATTATTATTATTATTATTATTATTATTATTATTATTATTATTATTATTATTATTATTATTATTATTATTATTATTATTATTATTATTATTACAAACTAATAATCATTTAATATATATATATATAGAATCGATGATAATGAGTTCCCTTCTTTAGATGCGTTAGCCGCACAAGAAGAAGAAAGTACGGAGACTAAAGACGTTAAACAATATGTACATGATTTGTTCGCTCTTTCTAAAGAAGATATACAAAAGAGAAAGGAAGGTATATATATATATATATATATATAGTTATGTTATTCTAGTTATTATTATTAATCTTATTATTGCAATGTTTATTAGTATAGATATGCTATTTCATTTTGTTAAATATATATATAAATATATATATATATATATAGAGAAACAAAAAGAGGATACTGAAGTTATTAATGAACAGATTCATTCCACGATGGACGAAATAAACGAGGATGATTCTACTACTTCTGAAACGAATTCTAATGCTTCTAAGAACACTGATAGTCGTATTCACGTGGGTAGTCACATGGCTACAACTGAATATATTGATATTGATGATAATGAAGGATGGGCATCTGCAGATAATAGGTATATATAGTTATTATTATATTTATTATTATTTATTATTATTATTATTATATTTATTATGTATATTATGTATATTATGTATATTATGTATATTATGTATATTATTATTATACAGTAATGACGGTTGGGGTTTCTCTTCATCGAATGAGCCAAAGAAGGAGAAGAAAGATGACGAATCCCTTGACGAGTATAAGCACGTGACTTGTTGTACTGCTGATTATACCATGCAAGTAATAACTTTATTATTATTATTACTATTATTATTATTATTATTATTATTATTATTATTATTATTATATTTATTATTATTATTATTATTATTATTATTATTATTATTATTATTATTATTATTATGTATATATAGAATGTATTAATGCAAATGGGATTACGTATATTAAGTATAGATGGTAAACGTATTCGATCCGTCAAATTATGGACCTATCGATGCAGAGCCTGCTATGCGTATATATATATATATATATATATATATATATATATATATATATATTATTATTATTATTATTATTATTATTATTATTATTATTATTATTATTATTAATATTAATATTATTATTAATATATAGTGTATGTCGTGATATGACCAAGTTATTCTGTCCTGCATGTGGAAATGATACTTTAGCACGTGTTCCGTTATATATCGATAAACGTGGTCGTACTACTGTTGGAGAAATCAATAAACCCGCCAATCTCAGAGGAACTATCGTATATCTATTTATATTATACTATTATACTACTTTTATATAATATAAAAATGATCATTAATTTGATAAATGATAATAGTAATAAAGAAATAAAAAAATATTATCCTATTTATAGAATTCATAATAATAATAATAATAATAATATATAGTATTCAGTTCCAAAGAATTTACGGGGTGCTAATGGTTTATTATTATCTGAAGATCAATTACAGATGGGAACTTGGAAACAAAAAATGAGTTTAAATAAAAATACTTATGGTAATACTCTTGGTGGTATGAATGAAATATTAACTGAAACTTTTGGTACTAACAAATCACAAAATGTATATATCTAAATATCTATATATAGAAATTATCTATTCTATATTTCTATTTATTATTACAGTAATATTATAAATGATTTCTTATATATAGTCAAGTAATATTGTAGTTGGTTTTGGTCGTAAGAATCCAAATGCTATGAAAGGTCGTGAACGAAGAGGAAAGAAACAGAGAAATCATTAAATATAAAAAACATTGTTTTATTCCTTTATATATTTGTTGTTATTTTTTTGTCTTAAATATCATCTATTTGTTTTTTGTTAATTAAAAATGAAATCAATAATTTAATAAAATGAAAACAAAACACAAAAAATAAATTGCAAAAATAAAACGCACTTTTACGCAATAATTATGATAACAGCAAAAATTTAGAAGTTTATAAAAAATTAAAAAAATAAAACATTTCTAATAATATTTATTACATTTAATTCTTTTTAGACATATAGTTGGGCTTAATCATCTTTTCAGGGACAAGAAGTTCCTTGACTTCTTGAGCAGAAAGACAACCTTGTTCAACAAGAACAGTAGCAATAGATTTACCAGTTTGATTAGCAATCTTAGCACACTTGGAAGCATTCTTGTAACCAATGTAAGGAAGAAGAGCAGTTACAACACCAATAGAGTTGTGGACAAGTTCTTCACATCTATCCTTATTAGCAGTAATACCATCAATACAAAGAGTACGAAGAGTTCTAAGAGCTCTAGTCATCATTTCAACAGAGTTGTAGCAGTTGTAAATAATAACAGGTTCCATAACATTAAGTTCAAGTTGACCAGCTTCAGAACCCATAGTACAGGCAATATCGTTACCAATAACTTGGAAACAGGTTTGGTTGACAACTTCAGGAATAACGGGGTTGACCTTACCAGGCATGATGGAAGAACCAGGAGCCATAGCAGGAAGATTAATTTCATGAAGACCACAACGAGGACCAGAAGCTAAGAGACGAAGATCATTACAGATTTGAGAAAGCTTAATAGCAACACGTCTGACGATACCATGATAATAAGTCATAGAACCAGTAGAAGAAGTAGCAGCAATAAGGTTATCAGCTAATTCAATAGGAAGACCAGTGACTTCACGAAGAGCCTTAACGACTTCAGGAGAGAAATCGGGGTGAGCAGCAGTACCTGTACCAATAGCAGTACCACCGAGGTTAACAATAGAGAATCTATTAACAGCAGATTTAATAATAGGTAAATCAGATTCAAGAGTACGAGCATAAGCATCAAATTCTTGACCTAAAGTCATAGGAACAGCATCTTGAAGTTGAGTACGACCCATCTTAATGACACCATCGAATTCACGAGCCTTTCTACGGAGAGCTTCAATAAGATTTTCCATTTCTTCAGTGAAAGCATAATGTTGGAAAGCCATACCAAGCTTAGCAGAAGATGGATAAGTATCATTTGTAGATTGACACTTGTTGACGTGATCGTTAGGGCTAACATATTGATATTCACCCTTCTTGTGACCCATGATTTCAAGAGCACGGTTAGCAATGACTTCATTACAGTTCATGTTAGTAGAAGTACCAGCACCACCTTGAATCATATCAACAACGAATTGATCGTTGAACTTTCCGCTAATAACTTCATCAGCAGCTTGTTGAATAGACTTGGAGATCTTATCATCAATTAAACCAAGACGACCATTAGCAATAGCACAAGCCTTTTTAGTCATAGCAAAAGCCTTGATGAAGGTAGGGAAGTGATTAAGCTTAACTCCAGTAATGTTGTAGTTATGAACAGCACGGAGGGTTTGGACACCATAGTAAGCCTCATCAGGAACATTAAGTTCACCAATTAAATCAGATTCAACACGAGTACCGAAACAACGAATGGAATTCTTAGTAACAGCTTGTCTGAGAGTGGGAACGACCTTAGTAATAGCCTTCATCTTATAATATGATTTTAAAAAACGAATAAAAAATAATATAAAATATGAAATAGAATTAAAACATAAAAAATGGATAGAATGGTAAAGGAGAATTGGAGAACCCATATCTCAACATTTTTATTTGGGTACTACTTTTATATAACTATATGATTGGATGAACCAAATAATAGCGTTGATGTTCTCCAAGATCTTTGCAAATTAGACCTCGAATTTTCTCCAGAAAATTCCCTAATTGTTTTATTTTTGTGAATTCGAGAAACTTAGTCTGTCAATAGGAGAATCAACAAAACTTTTCATGATATTCATAACTTCCATTTTTTTAATTTTTATCACTTTACTTTATTTTTTTGGATTTAAGGGATTATACAGAAAAATGACCTACATAACAAGAACTCGATTTAATGCAAAAAGAGAATCTTAGAATTGCTTAGCGTTATTGACTCTTTTTTATATTGTATACATCTATTAATAGCAGATTATGTTGTCATTTTTTTGATTAATCAGATAAATTAATGATATCTGCCTTTTTGTTCTTTTTCAAATGACCAATTCAAGTCTAATCGACTGTTCATATTATGTCATAAGCACTGTAAACAATTTCTTCATACTTAAATAAGTGAACCAACATACGTATAATCATAGTTTTATTGCAAAATTGAAAATCAATATTTACGTGTGTTTTTGCTTATTTTCTCATCTTATTGAAGGCTTAGAAGATATATATAAGTCATTTATATTGTTTTTCTCAATATCTCTCACTGTTTTCTCGGTAATAGTGTAAGAAGACAAAAATCACATTATCCAACGGTTTTAAGAATTTATGTGATCAACATAGTTAGAATGATATTATTTATGGATCTGTGCCAGAAAATTCAGAATATAAGAATGTTTACTCTATCATCATCACTCTTTTTTCTGTTTTTGTGTTATAAACATGATTTTGTTCGTAAGAAAGTGTTGATGGAATATATTAAAAAGTTTTGTTTCACAAATCGTTTAGACCAGTAACACAATCGATGTCGAATGTACTTCAAAAAGGAAAATGGTCAGACTAAGAGAAATAGAGAAGTATATAGTAAACAACTCAAAATTTTATAAGAATAAAATAATAAAAAATATAAAGTTCATATTAAAAAATAGAAATAAATAAAGCTGAAAAAAATTTTATAGCAAAAACACTAAACTGAAGAAGATATTTTTTTAAATTATCAAAATCACAAATAATGCAGTCAACTCCTATGTTTAGTACTACAAATTATATTGTAGACTTTCCTTCGTCAGGAGAATTGGGAATGAGTTTGAATATATCTGGCCGATATGTATTTGTTGCATCTGTATCTGGTCAGTCAGAGTGGTTTGGAATATTAAAGAACGATAGATTCGTTGCAATTGGTAATACACCGTGCGTCGATAAGAGCTCTGAATTTGTTTCGAAGGCTATTAATTCATGTCGTCGAAAGAATCAATTATGGATTGAGTTTCAACGTTCTTTCCCTATTGATGATATGGAAAAACTTGAAAAATCGTATATAAATGAATAACGCTTGCTGTATCTATGTATATTTATAGTGTAAACAGTTCTTTAGAGAATGATGCTATTTTTCATGAAGTATATATAAAATAGTATTATTAACAAATCTATGATTTTTATATATATAGGGAAGTGTTTATTTTTCTACAAAAGGAGTTCCTGAACGATTAGTGTATATATTATTATTCTATGTTTATTATATATATATAGACATATTCGTATTGTTCGTATGAAGGGACCTCTTCTTCGAACTGCTAATCGTATATATATATATATATATATATATATATATTATCTTTATTATAGTATTATTAATGTATATAAAAGTTAATGAATATTCTATATATGCTTTTAAAACAAATATGTTCTTTTTTATATATTGTTTATTATATTTATTTTATAGTATTCTTTTATTATTAGTTACATTAAAAGTATTATATACTCTATTATATACTCTATTATATACTCTATTATATACCTTCTCTTTCTCTTTAGAATTCAAGTTAATTCCATTTTCAATTTCTGTTGTTTATTTTGAGTCTGTGACATCTCAAGTCGCTTTGGGAGGATTTAATTTATTACCTTGTAAAGTAGTTATTAATGAACCTGATATTAAAAATGAAAGATATTCTTTCTCATTAGTATCTAGCCAAGTTACTTCTAAATTCGGAGTATATATATATTTATTCTTATTCTTCTTATTCTTCTTCTTCTTCTTATTATTAACAATGTTATTATTATTATTATTCTTATTCTTATTATTCTTCTTCTTATTATTATTGCTATATATATAATAGTTGTCTTATTTTATAACTTTTATTTATGCGTATTTTATTTTTATTTATTATTTTATTTATTTCAAAGGGTTATAGAATATAATTATAATGATAATATATTAAAGAAAACTAACTTATATATATATAATATATAATAATAATCACTATAGTTTACGTCTAAGAGTGATTTGAATCAATGGGTTTTATTATTATGCGATTTAATTAAACAGGACGTCCAACCTCTTCTTAAACAATTTAATGATTATTTCAAGGTATATATATATATATGTATATATATATTTGCTATTCACATAAATAATAATATAATAATATAATAATATAATAATATAATATTATAGATAATTGTTTATTTAATTATATATATTATTTAAACTCATATTTCTTTAGGTTGAAAAAGATGGTATATAATTATTTATTTTCATTTTTAGTATTATCATTTTATTTTAATTTTATTTTCTATTATTTCTATTCTTTAACTTATATATATTCTATAGATGCTATTGTTTCACAGTATGTATATTATTATATGTGTAAACTACACTATTTGAATATATTATCTATTCTTCTAATTTATTATATATATTATATATATTATATATATTATATATATTATATATATTATATATATTATATATATATCTTCTATTCTAATATGTATATAAATAGAAAAGAGAAGAATGATGAAATCTATAGAATGATGAAAAATAACTGTATTTATCTTTATATCTTTTGATTAATATTATATATATATAGTAAATATTCCAATATTTCTCAATTTAGCTCAGATATATAAAGAAATAATGGATATAGCCTTAAATAACATTCCTGCACCCGCTTTACTACAACGTATAAGTCAATTACATTCTAATTGTATATATATATATATATTATTTGTGATTATTATTTGGTTTTATATATTTATATAATTATTTTGTATAGTATTATTATGAATTTATATATTTATATATTATATATATTTTTATAATTATTTTGTATGGTAATGTATAAACAATATATATATATATTATATATATATATTATAATTATTGTGTTTAGGAATATATAAATAACAATTATATATATAGGTACAAATTTTTTAAGTAATGGTTATGCCCCTCTTCATGTATTTCATAGTATAAGTGCATTCTTAATTACTGTATATAATGATTTACATATAAAAGAAGAATGGAATGAAGATATACAAAGACATATAAAAGAAATGGCTACTTATTTCCATCAACAACAAGATACTTATAGTATATTATTATCATAGATATTATTATTCGTGTTTTATTATATATTATTGTTTTTATTATATATTATTGTTTTATTATATATTATTGAATTTATTATTATTATTGTATTTAATATTATTGTTTTATTATTGTTTATATTATTCTTATTCTTATTCTTATTCTTATTCTTATTATTATTCTTATTATTATTCTTATTATTGTTGTTTTTATATACTTATTATTATAATAATTCTAATTTATAAACGTTTATTTTAAAATTATAATCATTTTCTTTAATATATATATATACTATAGTACGTAATAATTTGGTTCGTTCTGATTCTTTCTTTGTATTTCGATGTATAGATACTAAATTATGTGGTATCTATAAAATGACTATAGAAAAACTCAAAAATTTAGTTGTATATAAAAATGAATATGGATCTCTTCTATTCCAAGAAGTATATATATATATATGTATATAATTATTATTATTATTAATTATATTCATTACTATTCATTATTCTTATATATATATATATAGTTATTATTATTAATTATATTTATTACTATTCATTACTTCTTATTATATATATATATAGCATGATAAGAATGGCCGTAAACGATGGGTTCTCGTCAAAGAAGGGGAGAAAAAACCGCAATTCTATATATATACAGATCAATCGATACCGCCAAGATTTCAATGGATTGCCGCCAATCAAGTAGATATCACTCCTGTAGTACAAGCAATTATTCCACAAACATAAGTAACTATTACATATATATCTATATTTGCTTCTCAACATCATTTCTTTATACACATTTTCATCTATAATTCAATTCTTTTTTTTTCCCTTTTTTTCTCATATTGACTATTTGTGTATTCATATTCAACTTATTTTTATTCATCTGGTTATCCTTGAAGACAAAGATTAATATATATATATTCTTATTTTCTCGAAACAAACTATTTGTAAATTATTTATTAGATAATCATATAAATCTGTGTACTTCACAATGAAATTTTTTTAATAAACATTCCTAAGTCATTTTGACACTATTGATATACCTATGAGTTGAATTTGAATATCATAATTATTTAAAAATTATTTTTTTATTAGGAATAAAATATTTAATCATTTTATATTATGTTCCTTATAGCATATTACAATGATTTCAAATTTTAATTAATGTAAACTCAATAAAAAGTCTGTTAATTGACTGTAAACATGTGAAAAAAACATCAATACTAGGATTCTAATTGAACTATACTCTGTTATCATCTACATATATATTTTTTTAACTCTTCATTATATAATAGGCTATAAACAAACATATTAAAAAAAATATCCATATTATAGAAAACCATGGAACTTTCTTCTTTTAAAAGGGGAAATCTTTTTTGTTTCACAAGAAAAATCATATATTTTTTGTTCTGATTACTGATGGAAAACGATTTACGTGCACAAGCTGTTAAGTTATTCAAGGCTCACTTTCCTAAAGAACCTAATGTAGGTGTTATTGCTCCTGGTCGTGTTAATTTAATTGGTGAACATACCGATTATAATGATGGATTTGTTTGTCCTTTAGCCATTCATCTTGCCACATGCATAGTTGGTATCAAGACTGACTCTAACATTTGTACTGTTGTTTCTAATGCTTCTGGCTCTGATGAAATTAAACAATTTTATGGTGATTCCTCATTATCTCCTAAGAAGAATGTGAAATGGTTCCATTATATTGAAGGTGTTGTTGCTGAATATATAAAATCTTATAATCTTCCTTTTGTTGGATTTACTATAGCTATTGTCTCTACTGTACCTCTTGGTGGCGGTTTATCGAGTTCTGCTTCTTTAGAAGTATATATATATATTATTGTAATTATTTTGAATATATTAATTCAATTCAGTTTTGTATTTGTATTGATTTTCTTATATTATATATATATGTTGAATTAATTTTGTTATACTATGACTTAGTTAATACAGTTTATATATATATATATATATATATATATATATATATATTATATATTATATATATTATGATTATGATTATTATTATTATTATTATTATTATATATATTATGATTATTATGATTATCATATATTATATATTATTATAATATATATAGGTAGCTATAGGTACATTTATTGAGACTATATATGGTTTAGAAGCTGATCCTGTGAAAAGAGCTCTCTTATCTCAAGAAGCTGAACATGAATATGCTCATGTCCCTTGTATATATATTATTATATTATAATAATTTTTTTTTATATTATTTTATTTTTATTTTTTATTTTATTTTATTTTATTTTATTTTATTTTATTTTTTATGTTTATTATGTTGTATATATATATATACTTCTATAGGTGGTATAATGGATCAATTCATTTCTTCTTGTGGTCAAAAAGATCATGCTTTACTTATTGATTGTAGATCCAAGGAAACCGAATTAGTTCCTCTTACAAATCCTGATGTCTCTATTGTTGTTACTAATTCTAATTGTAAACATTCTTTAACTGGTTCTGAATACCCTGAAAGAGTTGCTGCTTGTAAGAAAGCTGTTGAAATCATTAAAGGAAAATATCCTGAAGTTATTGCTTTAAGAGATGTTACTATTGAAATGTTAGATGAAGTCAAGGATCAACTTGATGAAGTCACTTATAGAAGAGCTCTTCATGTATATTATTATGCTATATTATTATTATTATTATTATTATTATTATATTTATTATTATATTTATTATTATTAATTAATTAATTAATAAAAAAAAAATAAATTATTATTACATCCCTTTTATATAGTCTATTACTGAAGATATTCGTACTAAGAAATGTGTTGAATGTTTAAAGAATAATGATTATGAAGGTGCTGGTCAATATTTATATCAATCTCATGAATCTCTTAAGGATAATTATGAAGTTACTACTGAAGAATTAGATATTCTTGTAGAACTTGCTAAACAAGTTCCTGGAGTATTTGGTGCTAGAATGACTGGAGGTGGTTTTGGTGGTTGTACTATTACTTTAGTTAAGAAATCTGCTGAAGAAGCTCTTATTAATCAATTAAAGAAAGGTTATAAAGAAGCTACTGGTAAGGATTGTACTATTTTCTCTACTCGTCCTTCTCAAGGTGCTCATGTTATTGATATGTCTATTCCTCTTCCTATTACTAAATCTAAATGTCCTTTCCGTGCATTTATGAACTTTATAAAGAGTCATAAATTCTTTGTAGCTTCTGCTACTGTTGCTGGAGTTATGGCTGTTTTTATGATGAATAAAATGAAGAAGAATTAAATATATTCATACGTTTTTAAATAATTTATTTATTTATGCTATTTAGTTAAAGTTTATTGTAACTAATTTTGTTTTTATAATAATGTTCTTGGTTATTTATATAATGTTATATATAATATATAATAATAACAAAGAAGAAAAGAAACAGTATAAGACTATTTTCATGAATGATTTAAAAAAAAAAGAAAGAGCAGTATATATTATCTTCAAATGAATAATAAATTATAAAATAAAATAAAAAAGAGAAAACAGAAAATTAATGACAAAAACAATAATACTGATATAATAATAATAATATTAAAAAAATATATATAGGAACTAATATAAATACAATTATTCTAAAAGAGTAATAATTGTATTACATAAAGATTGAATTTCTTTTGGTTTTTCATAAATAACAAGAGTTTTATTCATTAAAACTAATAAAGTGGATTCACGCAGAGAATTACGAGCAGCACGATCTATATTGATGTTATATACATGTAAATATATATATATATATAAATATAATAAATATAATAAATATAATAAATATAATAAATATAATAAATATAATAAATATAATAAATATAATAAATATAATAAATATAATAAATATAATAAATATAATAAATAAAATAATAAATATAATAAATAAAATAATAAATATAATAAATAAAATAATAAATATAATAAATATAATAAATATAATAAATATAATAAATATAATAAATATAATAAATATATAAATATAGATAATAATTTATATAAATATAAATAAAACATATATATACCTGATAATTGAATAACTTTTACAAAAATACGTAATAATGACGTTACAACATCTGGATCTTCGATGGAATTCGCATATATCTGTATATATATCTGAATAGAGTTAATAAGAACAGGTAAAGTAGTAGTAGTAATAATAGATTTTATAAATGCAAAATAAGTAGTAAGATAACCAGATTCTAAAGATTGAGTATGCATTAAATGTAATAATACAGAATGATATTTGTTCACATATTCAGATAAATTCTTTTCTATATAATAAATAGAATATATATAATTAATATAATAAAAAATATAAATATAATAAATATAAAGAATATAATAAAGAATATAATAAAGAATATAAATAGAATAAATATAATAAATATAATAAATATAATAAATAAAAAAAAAAATAAAATAAATATAATAAATAGAATAAATAGAATAAATATAATAAATATAATAAATAGAATAAACATATATATATATACTATTTTGAATATAATATCTTAATAATACGATACAATCTTTGTAAATAAGAATATCGTCTATATTATATTGAATAATATCCATGATAAAATCAATTCCTTCAGAAATAGTATCAATATTAACATCTAATTTCTTTGTACTACATAAAAAGAATGATAATATTCGTTTTACCATTTCTTTATTCTTTTTATGTCTATTTAAAGCGGAGAATAATTCTTTATGAATATCTTTGGGTACTTGACTAATATCATTATTAATATATATCTCTATAATATTTAAACATATACATGTAATCTCAACATCCATAGGATACATACGTAATAAAATAGGAATATGATTTAAAAAATTATATTGTAAAAATATAGGTGTAATATGATTATAATAAGAATTATTAAGTATATATAATACTTGAAGTACAATTGTACATTGATAATTAAAATGACTTAATACATTATATAATGTATTTAATAATATAGTTTCTCGTTCTTCAGAAAATTTACAGAATAAACTTAAATTAGAATATATATATAATACTTGTTTAATAATATCAATATTTTCTTTAGAAACAGCAGTAGTAACAGTATCATTGAGTAATTCAAATATATTTCGTTCATAAAAATCTTTTGAAATATCATCTTCATTACTTAAATCACTCATTATTTTTAATATTAATAAGGTTATTTTTGGTATATTTAAATGCATAGTAGAAGAAAATACAGTGTCTGCAACTCCTAACATATATATTTTTTGTTTTCTTGTTTTATTATTATACATTAAATTAAGACATAAACTTAATATACAATCAATTAATTTTTGTATATCTTCACTTGGAAAACGTATATAATAATTTATACAGGATGTATAAAAACTTATAAATTTATTTAATACTCCAGAATGTTCAAATTCAGAAGAAGCTGTTTCATTTTCAAATACTATATTAGCTAATGCATATAAACAATATATATTTAAATAAATATAAGAAATCGGAATAATAAGAGTATTTCCAGAAGTTGATTGTAATGCTTTAATATCATTAGGAATAATATGAATTAAGGAAGGGACTGCTCCTCCCGCGGTTATTATCTTTTTTAAAGTAGCTAAAAAAATAATGTTATATAGATAAGAAATTGGAATAATTTTAAGAATATTAATTATAATAATAATTATAATATTAATAAATAGAATAAATATAATAATAAACATAATAAATATAATAATAAATATAATAAATAAAATAAATATAATAAACATAATAAATATAATAAATATAATAAATACAATAAACATAATAAATATAATAATATATACGATGCAATGCGAAAGAGGACAAGAGATAGATAATAGCTTGTAACATTGGTACACAGTCAAGTTCTGAAGGTAATGTTAATATCTTTAAAAAATAACTAATTACATTATATTTCTGAAGAGAAGAAATTAATGTTTCTATATATATAACAAATAATAATAAATAAATAAAAATTAATAAATAAATAAAAAGAAAAACTATATATTTATATAATAATATATATATACCAGAAATATCTTCACATTGAAGTGTTCGAATTAATGAGAAAATGATGGTTTCTTTTTCTGCAATTTCTTCAAATTCAATTGTATCCTTTAAAAACATATTTTTATATTGTTCTAAAAGAACATAAATATCAACCGTTTCTTCTTCTTTTTCTGTTTCTTCTTCTTCTGTAAATTCGTCATGACTAGCTATTCCAGTATTAACAGAATTATCTACTGTTTCTTTCTTTATAGTAGAAATAGTATTAAATTTATTTGCTATTTCACTATTAGAATATAAATCTTTTACACTTTCTAATATTGATTTTATTTGTTCAGTTTCATAAAAAGAAGTCCATTCATTCATATTCATATATTTCTTAAACATAAGTAATAATTTATAAAACAAATACATAACTTCAGAACGATCTCTATTTTCATTTATATATGTATATAAAGTTGTTATAATTAAATCTCTAACTTCAAATCGACCTTGATCATTATTACATAATAATATTAATATCTTTAATATTAATGGCAATGTAGATGCAGAAAATATAAATGTATTTTGATTATGAGATAATGATATTTGTTGTAAACTTTTCTTTATTAAATCCATACCTTCATGATTTAAGAAATATTGTATACTTCCTTCTTTTTTTAATAAATTATATATAGATGTTAAACATGATATAAGAAATGTTGAATAGGTTAATTTATTACTTGCAGAATATATATATAATAATGTTTCATTAAACCCAAGTTTAGAAGATATAATAGTATATTGATTACTATTTAATAAACGTGTATATATAGAGATTAAAGGAATTAATAAAGAAGTATGGGTCCAGAATATTTGTATTAAATTCGGTAATGAAGATAAAATCATTGTATTTACTTTTGCTTCAAAAAACGGTGAATTAATTGTTTCTCTTATTATATATAAGAATGATTCATATTTATTCTGTTTTAATTCATCATAAGGAGATGTAGATATATCTTGTAATAATTCTATAAAGAAATTACTATATTTATAATATATATTTTCATAATCTAATACATCTAATTGTATACATTTACGTAAAATATAAGATAAAGAAAAACCTTCTTCTATTTCTGGATATTTTACATATTGCTCCATATAGATATCAAATATATCATTAAATAAACTACTATTTTTCATTTTATCCATCTGTATACATAAACTTAACGAAATCATATAAATCTTTAATTTATGATGTATTTCTTTTGTTAATATATCATTATTTTCTAATATATTCTTGATCTTCTCTCTTAATATAGATATATCATTATGTTCTAAAATAGATTTCAATAATACTAATGCATTTTCTTCTACTTCTTCATCTCCTTTATTTGCAAATATACAAGTAACCAGAAGAGAAGGTAAGGAAGGCATACTACAAAAAGGATATAAAACCGTGATTATTTTAAAACAAATTAATATTAAATCTCGACTTGTAGTTTGTCTTTGAATAAAAATGATTACTTGATTAAATATATCTGTATATATAGGTATATAAGTAGATATTTGTGATGGTTTACGAATAGCAAAATAAATAAGTCTTGTATATAAATATTGAATAGAAGAACTATGGGTAAAGTTATCATCACAAATAATACTAGTTAATCTAGTTAAATATAAAGGACTTGAAAGTAATAAGGATGTCATTGGAATAGGAATAAGACGTAAAAATAATAAAGATAAACGATATAATATATCTTCTTGATGACAATATATCTTTGCTAATTCAATAAATAAAGATATAATTTGATATAAAGATAATGATTGATTTTCAAGAAAAGGAGAGGGATAAGATAATAAACAAGTTGTAGCATATTTAACAGTAGTAACAGAATTTTTATATGTAAATAAAGAATTATAAATAGATGATAATTTTTCATCATCTCTTAATTGTATATGTTCATTACATATTCTTTCTATACAATCTAATATTTGATAACAATTAATAATCACTTCATTCTTTGGAGATAACATCATTATTTCTTCTTCTTGCCCAAATTCATCTGTTGACGTTACAACATATGGTGATGAGAAAGCCTCTGTCATCGAAGGTGTAGAACTCTTATTCATATCATCATTTATATGATTCTTTACTTTATAATCATCATCTTCTTTATTATTATATAGACTAATAATAGTATATAATAATTCTTTAATTTTAGAATTTTGTTGTTTAAGAACATTTTCCTTTGTTGAATGTGTATATATATCAACAATATCTCTAAGTACAGCACATAATTGGGATTGTCTTTGATATCCATCTTGTAATAAATTATATATATCACATATTTTTCCTTGATTTTCTTCTTTTCTTTTTATTATTGTATTATAATAGTCTTGAATATAAGGAGAAGAAGTATATTGGTCAGCTAGTGATTTTAATTTATCATTATTATCATGTAATAAAGTAATGAATATATTTGGTATATATGAAAAAGAACAAATAATCTTTAAAAGTAAAAAGAAACGATATATAACACCTGAAGATTCATGATAACTTGAGATAATAGAGAATATATATTTTAATATAGGAGATCCAACAAATGATTTTGCAGCATGAGAATATTGTACAATATGAGTAATAATAGATAAACTATAATCTAATATATCTTGTGTTAAAACACAGCAAGATAAGATAGAATAAAGAATATTATTAGCATTATAATATAACCATAAGGAAACACATTCCTTTCTAGTTAATAAAGTATCAATTAATGATAAAATAGTGATTTGTATTTTAGATGCCATTTGTGAGAAAATATCAGGAACAATAAATGATAATAAAGATAAAAATAATGTTTTATTATAAGGTATTCTATCCCAAGGATCGTCGATTTGTTCAAATTGAGTAGCATTTAATTCAAACATATCCACTGGGAAATCTATATCTATAATATCATTTTCAATTGGTTTCCATTTTTTTTGTATTTCTGCTAATAATTTTAACAAAGAAATCAATATTTCTTCATTAAATAGATTGTTATGATATGCTAATAATATACTTCCTATAATAGTATAAATAGAAGGGGGTAGTAATTCAGGACAAGGAGGAATAGTACATAAATATTGAATAAATAATTGTATATTTATATTTAAAACTTCATCGGGAACATCCGAAAGATAATTAATAAAAAGAGGAAATAAATCTTGGATATATATTTGAACTGTAGAAGGAAGAGAAAGAACAACAATATTTAACTGTAATACATTAGAAATACAACTATAACTTGGAGGTATATGTAGAGAAATAGAAGCAAGAAGTATTATATGTTTATCTGTATATAGAGATATATAAGAAGAAATAGGAATACGGCATAAAGAAGATATATATATTTGATAGTGAATAATAGTAAATGTATTAAGAGATAAACATAAAGTATATAAATGTGTATAGAATGATAATAATCTCTCTGATGTAGGTGTTACACATGAATAATGATATATATATGAAGATATAAATACAAGTCGAATTAATTCTTCTATATTTTGATTGATATCTAATAATAATGAATCAAAATATTGATCATAATAATCTAATAAACGATTATCACATCCTTTTTGAATAAGTAAACAAATAGAAGATAAAAACGTTTGTGAATGATTTTCTTCTGGATTTATACATGGTTTTAAATTATAAAATATTTTATTAAATGCATCAACTGTTTGAACAGATAATAAACTATTCTCATCTTGAGATAATGAAGACATTTTATTATTATTATTATCTGAGATATTTTCTTTATTATTATCTGAAATATTTTCTTTATCATCTGAGATATTTTCTTTATTATCTGAGATATTTTCTTTATTATTATTTGAGATATTTTCTTTATTATTATCTGAGATATTTTCTTTATTATTATCTGAGATATTTTCTTTATTATCACTAATTTCATTAGTGTCAGTATTATTCATAACAATATGTTCATTAATAATTTCATTATTTTCATTATTATTGATATTATAATCTTCATTATTCTTATTAGAAGTATGAGATTGGTTATCCATGTTTTGAATGATTTTATTCTGTTTATTTGAATTAGATGCTTTTGATAAAGGACTCATAGAAGGAGAAGATGAAGGAATAGAGGAGTCTTTAGATGATAATACTATAGGAACAGTAGAAGGAGAATTAATAACAGTTTGAGAAACAAATTCATTATTATTCTTATTATTCTTATTATCATTATTACACATATTATCATCAATTTTATTTTTCTTCTTCTTCTTTTCTTCTTCTTTATTATATGATAAAAAGGATAATAATTCTATATAAGCAGGAGGAGGGTTTTGAAGATGTTGTAATAAAGATAGCATAAATTTTATGGGTAAAACACTTTTTATTTCCTTTTGATGTGTAGAGAATAATGAGCAGAACATTAAACACGTAGATTGTAATATAGAAAAAGGAGTGGAACAATCAAATAAATATAAAAATGATTTATGTATATTATGTTGAATAATAAACGAATGAGATATAGGATATCGAATTAAAATATTAAATAATGATAAATACCAATATAAAATATCATTATTATGATTCGACACAAATACTTTTAATTGATTTATAAAAAAGATAAAAAAAGGTAATTCTATAATTGACACACATTTTTCTTTTAAAGAAATAATTATTGATTTTATATAATCAACAGCTAAATGAAGTGATTCTTCATCATATACATACATTAATGGAGATAATAATTGTTCATCTATATAACTAATAGGTAATTTTTTTAATACATGTATATATAAGGTAATAAAAGTATTATTATTTGGAATTAATGCTGAATAATATTTAAATAAATTATAAAAAGAATCTGAAGGTTCTCCTTGATCTTTTAAATGATAATAAAAATAAAGAATAGATATATGAACAATATTATTTAAAGAAGAATTAATAGTTAATGATGAAGAATTTAATGTCGTTGACATATTATTATTATTCGATATATTAATAGTAGTAGTAGACATTGATGATGATTTTAATAATGGACTACAAGATAAAGATAAAGAAGGAATAATACTAGGGGACATATTAATATTTGATATACTTGACTTTTTCTTTTGATTGATATCATCCGAAATTTTCTTTAAATTCATTTTATTAGGACTTAATGTATTTCTATCCATTAATGTATTTATAAAATTATTTTCATTTTTATTTTCCGTATTTGGTAATGATAATTGTAATTGTGTTTGATTTATGTACGGAAGATACGGATTTTGTGGTGTATCTTCTAATAAAGAAAGAAGTAAGGGAGGTAAGATTTGCATAAATGTATGGAGATTATAATCTTGTAGAAACGATGGAATTGTGATTTGTACAGATTGTAATAATGAAGGAATAACATCAGGTGTAATAAAAGAAGTAACATAAGAGGAAATACTATCTACTAAATAAGAATTAAATGGATCTTTTATATAACAATAAGCTAAAGATTGTATTTCTGGTTGATTATTTCCAATATGAATAATAAGAGAAACAAGAGGAGAAAGAATAGTATTATAATGAGGATTACAAATAATAATATCTAATAAATCACAGAAGATTGAACCACATTGGAAAGAAGGACAAAAAGGAAGAAGAAGAGAAGTGATTGTAATACATAAATTGAGAATAGTTGAAGAGAATTGTGTTAATGGCTGTTGAATAAGAAATGATAAGAATGGATTTAAATATATAATACATTGTTTATAATTAGCAAGTATATTAAATAGATATAATGAAGCAATAAATAATGAACTTGATTGTTCTATTGATGTTATAATAGGAGTAATATAATTAATAATTGGATTTAATGAAGGAGGTAATTCTAATGTTAATACTTCTTTATTTAATTTATTTTTCATATTAATATCATCTTTTATTTGAAGATCAAATTCATGTTTAACAACAATATATAATGCAATAATCATAAATAATTGTATAGATTTAGGTGCATTTGAATATAATTTATCATAAGCATTTAATAACGATGTTATAAATCCATTATCGATAAGCAATTGATAAGTACTCGATTGTTGTAATAAAAAAATATAAATATCATATATAGAAATAGAAGTAGACAGTTGTATATATATATAATTAAATGTTGTAGCATAATAATATAATCTTTCTTGTGGTAAATGATTTAATAATAAAGAAGAAGCTAATACTAATGTATTTTCAAAAGGAGGGTTTGAATGAAATAAAATATTATGATTTTTATGTTGAGAATAATACACAGAAGATAAAGTAGGATCAGACCATACTTGATATATATTAATATCTTCTATATCTTTAGGTATATACATAGAATAAATACTAATAAGATAATCTATATAAAGATCGATATAATCAGAGAATAAGTAAGTTAATGCCATATATTTATTCATTAATGAATTAAATGCAAATAATAATGAATGTATATATTGTGGATAATCTAAAGAGAGAGGAAGAAGAGAAATAAAACAATTTATAATGATTTTAAATTCATTTTGATTTAAATTAATATCGATATATAGAGATATATTATGTAAATACATAAGGAGAATTGTATTCGTATATAACTCAGTAGGATATTTATTCATAAATTGAAGTACATCTTTAAGAATCTTATTAAGAATAGAAATATCACAAAATAAATAATTATTAAATGGTAGAAAAAGTAGTGATAAATAACATAATCGATCTTTATTTAAGAATCCAATAGAATTATGAATACATGATAAAAGTAATGAAACCACTGGTTTTGTGAATATGAAAGAAGAAGAAGTAACACAATGATATAGAATATGAGATATATATAAGAGATCTAGTGGTTTTGAGAGAGTTGAGAGCTGTTTATATATAGAAGGAAATATCATTTCGGATTTTATATATAGATTTATAGCTGATGCTATAGAGAATATATATATAGTTTATATAATGTATATTTGTATTAATAAAAATGTATATTTTTATAAAATAATGTAATAAATAAATAATAAAATTGAAAAATGTATTTTTTATAAGAATTATATATATATATATATATACGTTGATTACAAAGTCTTGAAAATAAATAGAGTATACATTCTTTGTGAGGATAATCGGTACTTATTAATGATATGATTTCTTGAAACTTAGATGACTGAATAATAATTATAGCATATTCATCTATATATATATTATCATTATTATAAATAATATATAGTATATAAAATATAATAATATTAAAGAAGAAGAGTAATAATAATAATAATAATAATAATAATAATAATAATAATAATAATAATAATAATAATAATAATAATAATAATAATAATAATAATAATAATAATAATAATAATAATAATAATCATAATAATCATAATAATAATCATAATAATCATAATAATAATAATAATAATAATAATAATAATAATAATAATAATAATAATAATAATAATAATAATAATAATAATAATAATAATAATAATAATAATAATAATAATAGTAAATAATATAATAACAATAAATAAATAATATAATAATAATAATAATCACATTATATACCATAAATAGCAGCGAAACACAGTTCAATTAATAGGGAATCATCGACAGGATAGGAGAGTAAATTATATATATCTGTTTTTGATAATAAATAAGGAATTAACTTATATAAAGAATCAGGTATACAATTGTCTATACATAAATATAAGGGAATAGATAAAAAGAATTGTAATAATTCTTGTTTCTTCTTTTCAACTTCACCAATTATTTTGAAAATATTATTTATATATAGATCTATTAAACCCATAATAGCAATTAAAGACGTGCTTTCTGTAGGAAATGATGTAAACATGTGAGATGTTATAAGACGTTCTAAAAACGTTAATAAAGGAGGGATTTCAGTATTTAAGTAACTCTCTGTAGAAATATAAATATATATTAATATATTAATATAATTTGTGAATAACAAATATAGAATAATAAAGAGTTATAAATATATTTATGGAGTTATCCTAACTATATATATACTTTTTTTAATAATATAGAGAAGTAATTTTGTATCATAATAAATAATCCGATAATTTGAAGAATTTAAAAACAATATATACAAACTTGTACTATTCTTCTCACTTATCAAATTAATATTCTTTTCTAAATAATAAAATAAAATAAAATAAATATATATATAATACATAACATTGTATAATAAAATAATAACAATAAATATAATTTATGTATTATAACAAAAACATAATAGTATATAAAAAATTATAATAGTATATAATATATATAATAATATAAAATAATATAATATAATATAATATACCTTGATGTGCAATCAGTCTTAGTATTTTGAATATCGAGAGATATGTATTCGGTAATTGTCCTAATAATGTATTTGAATCATTCTCTGTATTATTTGTATCAATACCACTTGAACCTTCTAATAATTTATTATATAATATAGATATTGTGGACTGACTGAGTTCCATATTATTGATTTCACCTATAAAAAAAATAAATAAAAATTTAAAAAGGTTTATAAGATTTAAAAGATTTATAAAGATTAAAAAATATTTTAAAAAGTTAAAAAAAATATTTATAAAAAAACCCATAAAATAAACAAATAAATAAATCTAAAAACAAGAAAAACAATATAGTATTCATTATATACATAGTTTTATAATATCGTAGATAATATCAAAGAATGCAGCATCGTTCTCAGGAGGTAAACTTTTCATTTGATAGGCTTCAAATATATGAGCTACATAATCATTTTCAGAAAAAGAGAGATAACATGTGCCTATAATCAATATATAATATAAAGTATATGTAAGAAATGACTATACAATTAAAAAATGATTTTGAACGTATGAGTTGTTTGAGTGAAGAATATTTTTCAAATGTTATTGTATTATCGATCAGGTATTCTCTTATTGAAGAGACTACAATATGTGAAAGTAATAAATAAGCAAAAACATACATAAGAATGATACATAATCGTAATTAGTCATATATCCTTCCATGTTGAATTACTTAATATATTGTTTTGGCTGAGTTGAACGCAACTATATATTTGATCTTTATTTTAAAAATAGATTACAATAGATATTAGAAAAACATTATTTATCAAAATTAATCAAGGGAATTTTTATGCAATTTTTAAATGTACCAATCACTTTGCTCCTTTATTCAGAGTCACATTTCGGTATCTTAACTCTATTGATTCTTCTTCATATATCAGTAATTTATGGAATTGACCTTCTTTATAGATCACTGTAACATCTTGTATACTCTATTGCTTATTGTCGATAGATAATTGGGAATTATGTGATCATTTTATATATTTAACGTTGATTATAAGGTGGAAAAGAATATCAGAAACCAGAGTATTATACAGAAGAAAGAAATAGAACAAAAACTAGTGTAAGAATCTACTTTTTCACAAAAGTGTTTATTTCGTAGAGAATTCATATTCTATGATTCTGAAAATGCCTGATTCCATATGTATATCCTGTTGTAGTGATAAAAAAGAAAAAATGATTGAAGAATAGTGATTTCTTTTTGGATAAGAGACTAAAAAGCAATGATTATAATGCTTAAATGTTTGGAAATATCACGATATACGTAGTTCATATGAACTATAAGTTCTTTGACCCAATTATGTAGAATATATTTTTAAAATATTGGTTGAAAATAAATAAGAATTGAAATAAGGCAGTCAAGCGACTATTGTATCCATTATTAGATACTAAATCATTCTAAACAGAAAGAAAAACTTGAGTTTGAACATATATATTATTGGGACAAAGGTTTCATAGTTTTCATAGTGTTTAACAGGGAATAAAAGAAGAGAAGAAAACATACAAAAA
This sequence comes from Blastocystis sp. Blastoise, assembly GCA_039096225.1. NCBI lineage: Eukaryota > Bigyra > Opalinata > Blastocystidae > Blastocystis > Blastocystis sp. Blastoise. The sequence continues at coordinate 955,390 of JBBPEB010000027.1, forward strand.
TATTCCCGTGGTTCTTTTATTTTTCTCAGTACAAAAACAGAAATTACACGAAAACAAAATCAAAAAAAAAGAAATTTTTATTTTTCTAGCCTATATAAAGCAATGGATAGTCGTTATTGTATGTTTTTATTTTTTGTAGATGCATGAATGAATATGATATATTAAATATAGCAAATAGAAATAGTTATAATCCATCAAATTATGGAAGACGTAATTATCAAACGTCCCATGACAAGTCTTATGATACCTTTAGAGGTGAAAAGCGATATGCTGATGATTCTTCTCGTGATTCTAACTATGAGTCAAAGAGAGGTTATGGAGGCAGACGTTCTAGCTTTCAGAATAGTAATCGAAATGTTAGAGCTGCTCCTCTTGTAGATACTTATGTATTTGTTTTTCTTTGTTTTATTACAATTTTGTTATTATTTATATATATTATAGGTCCCTCCTCCAGAACCTGAAGAAAAGAAGTAAATATATGATGTTTTATTATTTTTTTTTTGAATTTTTTTAATATTTATATATTTATATATATAGAACAGAATCTGATTCTTATAAGGCTAATGTTGTTGTTGCTGATAGAAATAAGCGTATGATTGGTGGATTATTGAGTTATTTAACTAAGGCTAGATCAGCTATTGAAAAAGATAAATCAAAAATTGATAGTCAAGTATAGATATAATTATAGATAATACTATTGATTATAGAAATATTAAATAAGTTTTTTAGAATTTATTATTTTATTTTTATTTTTAATATTGTTAAATGTTATATATATATATATTTATTTATTATATATTTATTATATATTTATTATATATATATATATTTATTTATTATATATTTATTATATATTTATTATATATATATATATATATATATAGAATGCTAAGATAAAGGAAGCTGAACAGAAAGATCGTGAAGAAGCTCAAATATTAAGAGAAATTAGTGGAGAAGTTATGAAGGAACAAGTAGGTATTTATTACTATTACTTATTATAGTTATATTTTTAATCTTTATTCTTTTATTTATTGTATATTGAATAATAATGATTATAATTATAATTGTTTAAATTATTCTTGTAAATTTTTTTATTTATCAATTTTTATTCGTTTTCATTATATATATATTATATATTTATTATATATTATATATTTATTATATATATTATATATATTATATATTATATATATAGAAAGAGCAGCAATTAGAGGAGAAATGGAAGGCTAAATCTGAAGGTGTATGTCAAAGACTACAAGGATTAAAAGAAACAGCTATTAAACATATTCAAAGTTTAGCTCCTTTCTTTTGTACGGAGACGAATCCTTCTATTTGTTGGATACCTTCTAAATCTTCACCCTTTACGGATACTTTGAAAGAAAAACGACAACAACAAATTCAAGCAGAAATTCAAGTATATTTTTTAATATATATTTTATATTTATTATATATTTTATATTTATTATATATATATTTTTGAATATATTACATTTATGGTAATAATAGTATATCATATAATTTTTTAAATATATTTAAACATTTCTCAATAAAATATATATAATATAGAATTATAATCTATTTATTATATTAATATCTATATAGAAGATAGAAGAATCATTTAATATTCGAATTGAAGAAGCTAAAAAAATACCTCTTGTTGAAGTATATATATATATATATATACACTAATATACATTTATATATATATATATATATTCTTTATTATCAAATTTATTTTCAATTACGAATAGTATATTAGTTTATATACTATATATATAGAGAGAGCGTTATGAGACTCGTAGAAAGTTATTACAACAACGTCAGTTAGAAAGACAGGAAAATGGTAATAAGAATGAAACTACAATAAATAATAGTTCTGATCTAGCTAGTAAGGAAATAGCTAATACTGATAATACTACTGATGTTCCTGCTACTACTTCTACTACTACTACTAATAATAATACTGAAACTAATGAGAAAAATGAAGATAATCAAGCGAGTAATGAAGAGAATAATAATAAAGATATAGAATTGAAAAATAAAGAAGAGGATATAAAAGAAAATAAAGAAATAATACCAGAAATATCTGAAGATAAAAATATAGAGTCAGTTGAGATAATGAATCAAAATGGACAACAAGAGGAGAAAAATGATTTAATTGATTTTACAGAAGAACCTGAAAAACAAGAAAAAGATATAGAGAATTAAATAGATTTTATTCCTTGTGGTTCTATTGTGGTTTATACTATTATATATATATATAATTTAAAATAATTGTATTTTCTATTCTTGTTGTTGTTGTCTTATGTATGTATATGTCTTACTCAACTATATATAAATATTAATAATAGAATATTTTTATTGTTTGCATTATTACTCGATAAAAAATGTTTTTTGTTTTGTTTCTTGTTGATTATTTGTTTATATATATAATATATATATTTCTTGATTTAATTCAAAAATAATACTAAACAAAAAACAAATACATATATTAAAGAAGTGAATTAATTTGACTGCCTTATTGGTAATAATGGATAAAAACAGGGTTTTGATTTTTGTTTAGAGAGTTCAAAGAATGTATTTAAACAATGTTCTTTTTCTTTTATTCGTATATATTCGTTAGTATACAGTTGTTGACGATACGAAGTAGCTTCAAATTCTTTGTTATTCTCTTTTGATTTTCGATGCTCTAAATAGAGTTATAAATATAATATTCAATACATATAAATAATAGAATATAGAGATAAATGAAGTTGATAGTAATGAATTCATTTTTTTTTTCATTTATTATTATTATCATAAAATAAACACACTTTTATGTTTTCCTTTTTGATTCAATTGTTTCTGTTTCTCTTCATGTCTTCCTAGAAATAGAATATAATATAATTGTAATATAATTGTATATAATAAAGTAATATAATGATAATATAATAATATAATGATAATATAATGATATATTATAATATATAATAATAACATAATAACATAATTCTATATAAACTACAAAAATATGAAAAAAATACAATATAATAAAATAACAAATTAATATAATTATACTATTATATTTTTCAACTGCTGATGTAAAAAATGATTTCCATTCATCGTTCATTACTATCTAAATATATATTAAATTATTAAGTAATAAATATAGAAAATATAACATATGAAATATATACTTCGCTTTCCACAATATTTTCTTGTGAATCGGAATCACTTAAGTCCATAAAATCACTATCTAGATCAGAGTCAAGACAAATAGCTTGGTAATCTTCTTTTGTTAGTTTGATATTCTTATAGTTTTGATTTGTAGTGTTGTTCTTTATAGTATAATCATTTTCTTTTTTAACTGTATCTGATCTTAATATTGACTCTCTAGGAATTCTACAGTTATGTACATAAAAATATTCATTTTTTATATAGCAAATATATTTACAATATACTCAGCATATGTAGACTTATTTGTAGCAGTATTTTCTTCAATTTGTGTGTGTTGAACACTTTGAAATGTCTTTGGAGTTAACCAATCCGTTTGATTTGAGTTAAATAGAACAGGCCATCTTTCTACAAATGGGAATGGAGGAGGAATATATTGTTCAGATGAATTCATTCAGAATTGAAAAAAATGATTTGTTTTCTAGTTATTTTTTATCGTAAAGTTTTCATTGACTATTATTAATTCTATGTATTCTTCATAAATAATAGTATTCATATTTAAAAAAAATAAAGAACAAAAATTTCGTTTTGATTAAAACTATTTAAAAAACCTTTATAAGCTATAATTTAGAGTCAACTCGCAATGTTGAAGAGCAAATAAACAAAATTTATCATTATTAAATTAAAAAATAGAAAACTCCAAAATAAAAACGATCTAATTCAAGTTGTTATAGATATAAAAATGTAATATTCAATTTGATCCTTCTTGTCATTTTCTTTATTCATTGTATTTGATAAACTATTCATAAAACTGTGAGATTTTCGTTGGATATGAATATATTCTTTGAATATTGTTTTCATATATTCTAATTTAGGATAAATTGGATAATTGTATGAAGAAAACATAGTTCTCAATATAATGACGAACTCTTATCATTGGTCAAACAGAAGAAACACACTGAATCTATAAGGGTTTGGATGAATAAATAGACAATGAACACAAGTACTGATCTGGAAAAAGAGTCTAAATCGAAAACAAAATTTCTAGAAGAATTCCAAGTCGAAATCAAACTCCGCACTGAATTTCGTTAATTCCAACCTTAAACAATTACTCAAAACTTTATAATCGTGAAATAATTCAAAATCTGCGGGACTCATTTGAGTTATTTGTGGTTATTTATTTTTTTAAAGTCAATCCAACCCTTAAAAAACACTAAGAGAAATCATAATAATTATTGGAGAAAATACAAAAAATAGCCAATGAATAGAGTGTCATTCTTTTGAGCATCAGGTTTGTGGTCATTATTTTCAATTTTTCAATACAACCACAAAATCAAGAACATGACGTCTTATGAAATTACCAATAAATGAAGGGTTGTACTAACGACAATTTTTATAACATTATTATAGATATATATTTATATTTATTTTATTTTTATATTTTATTACTGATCATAACTAAAAATGAGAACTTTCCTTATTGTCGCTTTATTCGTTGCTCTTATCTCTGCTGAAAACTTAAGAGCTAATAAACCTGTTATCCCTACTGCTACTGATTGTAGTGATGCTTCTTATCTTATTCATTATGGTGATATTTCTGTTACTGAAATGAACAGAGGTCAACCTATGACTCTTGATTCTGGTGAATCTACTATTGATAAGGATGTTACTGCTGCTAGTGTTCAAGTTACTGCTGTTACTTCTGGTGTATGTTTTTATTATTATATTATTATGTTTATTATTATTATTATTATTATTATTATTATTATTATTATTATTATTATTATTATTATTATTATTATTATTATTATTATTATTATTCTTATATAGGCTACTGTTTTAGATAAGACTGTTTCTGCTTGTGGTGATGCTGTTGTTGATTTACCTCTTGGTTTAGGTAAGATTCAAGTTAACAGTCCTTCTTGCCCTATTGCTGCTGGTACTGTTGATTCTACTATTATGAAATGTACTCTTCCTATCATTACTCCTTCTGGTAATTACAACATCAGACTTGATGCTAAGACTGATAAGGGTGAAAAGTTATATTGTCTTAACGTTGCTTTCAAGTTATAAATTTGAGTTTTATAACTTTTTTTTGATGTTCGTTATTTATTTGTGTCTATTATAGTTTCATATTAAATGTGTATCTCATAATATCTATTTGTTTTGTTATATGTTTTATTAGATTTTAATTATATTTAAATAAAATTTAACAAAAAGAAAAATCAAGTAATTAATGGAAAACGTATATTAAATATAATTTATGTTTTAATATAATTCATCTTCTACTTCATCTGTATATTCCCAAGCAATTCCTTTTTGACCTTCTTTAATAGATTGAACTTTAGCGTTTTCATTTTGTGTAAGACCTGTAAATTGTTTTTCATGAATATAATCAAGAGCAAATGAATGAAATTCTACTAATTCTGAAGCTGTATGTATATGAATAAGTTCTTCTTTATTTTTCTCTTCTTTTTCTTTTATTTCTTGTTTCTTATGTTTAATTTCTTTATCATCATCTGATACTAATAATCTATAGATTATATATTATTAGAATATATATTATTATAAATATTATTAGAATATATATTACTAGAATAAATAATATTTGAATAAATACTATTTGAATATATAGAATTAAAATATATATATGAATAATCAGGAATATATTCTCCAGTCCATTGACGATTATTAAATGCTATATCAAGATCAAATGGAGTTATTATTAATAAATCACGTAACTATATATAAATAATAGTATATATATAAATTATAGTATACATATAGATAATAGTATATATATAAATAATAGTATATATATAAATAATAGTATATATATAAATAATAGTATATATATAAATAATACTATATTCAATATACTTCTTCATCAATAAAAATAGATCTTGGACAGCCTACTAATATATAGCAATCAATACCAGGAATATTAGCTAATTTGGGGAAATTGATTTTACCTACAGAAAGGACATAACATATTTTATCATTTGATTCTAATGTGTTCTTTATATGATTGATTATATAGGTATATTTATAAAAAAAAATAAAATAAATAGTGTATGAATAATAGAATAAATAGTATAATATAATATATAATAATAATAATAATTATTATTATAGAATAGTATATATATATTTATACTTATAAACAGAGAGAGTTCCAACAACAATAGCAAATACATTCGATTCTTTAGCTCTTTCAGAATAATTATAATGTATCATCAATTCTTTTCTTGCTTTATTCTATAGATAATAAGTAAACATTTAAAAATAAAGTTAAAATAAAATTAAAATAATTCTAAAAAAAAAACATATATATAATACTATATAAACAATATATACTTCATTTTTCCAGCAATAATAATCTTCATCAAATCTATATACAGTGGATAAAGCACATTCCATCGATAAAGTTTGATATGCTTTATTATTTCTACCAATATATAAAATAAAAGGATTCGTTTCATAAGAATAAGAATGAAATAAAGTGGATCCAAGATGTATATAACTCTTTTGTATATCTGTAATTGATTTATTATTAAATACACAAGGAATGCTAATTGTATTTTCTATAGTCTCTATATATATAGTAATCATAAATAATAATAATAACAATAATAATAATAATAACGTTTATAGATTATTTAACAATTAATAATATATATACATAAATTGATTCAATATATAGATTAAAATAATATACATATATATACCTTGATTATTTTGTATATTATCATTGCAATGACAAGGAGAAGACCAATTTTGTGTATGAGGTAATATACCTATTTGTATCTCGGAATACTGTTCTTGAAGTTGAGACACAATTGAAGGAATATAAGATTCATAAATTGGTTCATAGCATAAATAAACTAATCTATATATATAATATAATTAATTATTTATCTATATTTTATAAAAATTTGTAATATAATATAATATAATATAATATAATATAATATAATATAATATAATATAATATAATATAATATAATATAATATAATATAATATAATATAATATAATATAATATAATATAATATACTAAAAATAAATATATATACCCATGTAATTTAAAAGTAATTTCAGAAAATGTTGAAATAAGAGTGTCTACATCTAAATTTGTTTTTCCAAATACATAATAAATAGGAATATTATCTACAATACTAATACAAGCATCACCATAATGAATAATTAAATCAGAATCAACATGAGATGCAGCAACCTATATAATAAAAGAAAATAATAAATAAAAAAAAAAATGAATATATAGTAAATAGTATTTAAAAAAAATAATACTTACAACATCAACACAACAAGGAGAATAAGAAGTATCACCCAACACATACAACTGACAATCTTTATCTACATATTTCTATACAAAAAAATAATAACAGCAAATGTATCACAAAGTATATATATATATGAAATTAAAATCATTTTCTATATATACACTGAGCTCATTGAACACATAGAATGAATCAGCTAAGAGTTCATCTGGAAATTGTAACGTAACACGTTTTGCCTGTCGACATTGTATGGCTTTTAACGTATTTTCAATCTCATAATACTCAAACAAGGGAATATTATCTACATTCATTGGCGAATTTTCTTTACTTTTTAAGAATTTGTCTTGCATCTATAACATAAAACACGTACATATATGTTATAAAGAAACAGCACATCTATAAAATATACTTTTTCGTCAGTTCACATAAAAATGTAAATAATCAAGGTTTTTTTGACTTTGCTTTTTACCATCAAAACCGATATTCACGAATATCTACACAAACCAGCTATGTTTATCTTGATTTCTTACGATTAATCCAATTATTTACTCTTTTTTCTCTGTTTATGTCGATTCCTTATCATTTTACAAAAGATTATCTGTATTACTGACTTGTTTTAGCAGAAATGTTATCTCGCATATCGTATATTGTTAGAACAATTTAGGATCTATGAATTTTATATATAGTTTATTAAGAAGCGCTAAATTCATTGCTAAACCAGCTGTTGTTGCTAGTGCTGTTCAAGGTCCTTTCAAAGCCACTTGTATATATGAATTTAACAATTGAAATATTTAATCTATACTGTATCTTTTAGTTGTTCAACATGATGGTTTGAAAATTGATCCTCATACTCCTATGAGCAAGAGTATTTTTATTTTCTATTTGTTATTATTCATTTGATTGCTATTTGTTTCTTCTATCTAGTTCTTGATAGAGCTTGTAGTTATTTGTTTTTAACTGATTTATTCCGTGGTATGTATAATGTTTGTGTTCAAATGGGTAGAGAAAAATTCACTCTTAACTTCCCTCATGAACTTAATCAATTATCTCCTAGAATGAGAGGTGAACATTGTTTAAGAAGATATCCTTCTGGAGAAGAAAGATGTATTGCTTGTAAACTCTGTGAAGCTATTTGCCCTGCTCAAGCTATTACTATTGAAACTGTATATATATATATATTATTTTATTATTGTATTTATTATATTTATTATTATTATATTTATTATATTTATACTATAACTTTTATAATTTTATTTATCACTAAATTTCTATATAAATATAGTATATCTATATATATATCTATATATATATTTTATATATAACTATATATATATATTATATATAACTATATATATATATATTCTATATAGGCTCCTCGTGCTGATGGTTCTCGTCGTACTACACGTTATGATCTTGATGAATCTAAATGTATTTTCTGTGGTTATTGTCAAGAAGCATGTCCTGTAGATGCTATTGTTGAAAACCCTAATCTTGAATTTGCTACTGAATATAGAGAAGAACTTTATTATGATAAAGCTAAATTACTTAAGAATGGTGATATTTGGGAACCTCTTCTTGCTGCTAATATTGCTGTTGATATCATGTACCGATAAATTATTGAATTATTATTCATTATAAATATTTAATAGTCAATACTATAAAATTTATTATAATTTAATATGATTTTATTTTGATTGATTTTTATGAATATATATTTATTTTATTATCAATAGAATAATAATTAACTATATATTCTTATATTCATTCAATTATAATTATATTATTTATATACTTTTTAACAAATATTTTCTTTTTTCTTCTTCTATATAATATATATATATATATATACATATGCATAAAAAATTATAAACACTATTTTATAATAATGAAATACATTGTTGATTTGAAACCATATTTTTATTTTTATATATTAAAAATCTAAATAATATAGAATTAAATTACAAGCTGCTATTTTAAACTTATTGAAAAAAGTAAAAATTAAAAAACAAAAAATTTTGAATAAAAAAATGTCCACAGATTTTTAGAATAATCATGATTTTTTAAGAATATAGATTTTTATCATTTTTATTATCAAGAACTATTTCAATATAGTTGTTGATTACACAATAATAATAAATCAGTGTTAATAAAGAACTTAGAAATTAAAAAAGATGGAAGTTGAAGAAAGAAGAAAAAGAATTGCTGAACTAAAAGCAAAACGTGAAGCTCTTTTACAATCAGATGAGCAAAAGAATCAAGATGGTGATAAGAAACCAAAAATTATTTTCCGTAATTACATTCCAAGTGATCAGGAAATGAAGAAGGATATTGCACCTCTACCTATTATACCAAAACAAGCAACTTTCGATGAAGAAATTAAACAAATTAAAGAACAAAAGAAGGTATATTTGCTATGCTATTTTTTAAATGATATCATTTGATTCAATTAACATTTTTAATTTATCTAGGATGATAACTTATTAAATTTTGTAGCTAAAAAACCAGATTGGGATTTAAAGAGAAATATACAAAGTCGATTAGATATATTAGAAAAAAGAACTCAAAAAGTTATTGTTCAAATGCTAAGTATATTGGAATATATATTAATTATTATTGTTTTATTTATTATATAATTTATTTTTATTTGTTTTTGTATACATTATTATACTAGCTATTATACTTATTATGATATCTATTATAGAAGAAAAGATTGCTGAGATGGGTGAAGATGGTGAAAATGTTGATGATGAACAAATTGATGAAGAAGAAATAGATAATAAAGATGAAACAAACGATGAAAATGAAACTAAAGAAGATGAAACTAATGATTAAATTTTTTTTTATAAATTTTTTATTTTCTTGTTATTCATGTGTATTATTGTATATATATATATATATATTTGTGTATTTTAATATATTGTTGTTTTTAATAACGCAAATTGAAATTTTATAGAGATTCAATGTTTTTTTTTAATATTTTTATATTTCTTGGAATACTATAAGCAATAAGAAAACAAAACAATAAAAATAATAAACAATATAACTACTCTATTTGCAAAAAAAAGAAGAAACAATTAATGTTCTGTTAATAAAAAAATATTATAAGATTATAAATGTATATTTTATAAATAAAATAAAAATAAAAAATAAAAAAAATGTATAATAATATATAGAATTATAAATAGTAAAAAAACGATATGAAAAAAAAAAAATTATATTTAAATACAGAATATAGACTTACTAGTGATTTTGTGTGAATCATTATTATTTTAATTGATAATGTTGTTATCAAGTTTATTTTGTTCAGGATCAGCAGATATTTCAGAAGGTATTTCAGAAATTATTTCAGAAGGTATTTCAGAAGATTCAGTAATATTTACTTCATTTTCAGTAGATTCAACAGGTATTTCAGAAGATTCAGTAATATTTACTTCATGTTCAATAGATTCAGAAGGTATTTCATTAGATTCAGTAATATTTACTTTATTTTCAGAACACTTTTCTTTATTATTATCATTATCTATTTCATTAGATTCACATATATTTTCTATAATAATATCTTTATGAATAGAATTTGTAAGAATAGACTGATCTTCAGAATTAACTTTAGTAGAAGAAGATAGAATATCTTCATTATTATTACATGATTTATCTTCATTAATATTACATGATTTATCTTCATTAATATTACATGATTTATCTTCATTATTATCAATAGAAATAGATATAGGAACAATATCATTTGTTGGTATATCATTAATAGATGGTAAATCATTTTCAAATGAATTTGTTGTATATGTATTTATAGTATCTATTATAGGTTCATCTAAAGTAGAAAGAGAAGGAATAATAGTATTATTAGTAGTATTACTAGTAGTTTCCATTGAATGTATAGATATATTAGTATCATTACTTATTTCTTTAGGTATTTCTGGAATAGATATAGTAGATAGAGGAACTTCAAGAGTATTCATTTCTTCAGTTGTAGTAAATTCTTGTTGAATAGTATTGGTTCCTTCATTTTCTTTTTCTTCTTCTTCTTTTAATTGATTTATTTCATGAATACATAATTCTGATTTATCTTCTTTAATTTCATCTTCATCTTTATCTTCAGAAATCATAGTATGCTTTTCAATGATATTCTTATTTTCAATTTTATCTTTATTTGTATCAATTTCTTTAGAATTCTCTTCAATTGAAAGTGTTTCTATATTATTATTATTGTCATTCGTTTCTGTTGATACAGAAGATGATGTAGGAATAGGAACCTTACCACCTGTCATATATATATATATATATATATATATATATATATATTATTGAAATATTTATATAATATAGTTATAACAATAAGAAAAAGAATCTATACATATAAATAATAACAAAATTGAATCAATAAAAAAATGAAAGAAATTAAACTATATATACTTGAAACATATTCATTCATAAAATTAATATGTTTATTTCCAGTTTTACGACCAGGTAAACGGCGTTTATACTGTATTAATACACGTGAATCCTATAAATATATTAATAATGTTAAGTTATATTATAAAATAACTAGAATACTTTTATAGGAAACTAAAATAATTAGCAAAAAAAAAAAAATTAATAATAATAATAAAAAAATATTTAATAAATTAAAAAAAAATTTACAGTAATATCATCTTCATTTGAATATTGCATTTTGATTGGCTCAGTAGGTTCCGGTTTCGAAGGAAGATTAGCACAAATACCAAATAAGGGACGTGCTCCAATAGGAACATACTATTAATATAATAGATAATATAATATATATATATATATGTATGAATATGAAAACAATTATAATAGAGTCGTTACATTAATATCATATTACTAAAAAGAATAATAAAGCAATAAATATAATAATAATATATATATACTTTCTTGGTAGGTGTTTCCGTAATTTGTTCTTTAGGTACAGAACTCTCTTCTTTTATAATATTATTATTATTATTAGATTTAGGAATAGGATGAGGACGAGAAGGAGGTGGAGGAGGTAGAGATCGTTTTATATGAGGACGTGGAGGAGGAGGAGGAGGAGGACGTCGTGTAGGTTTTGTATGTTGAGGAGCTATAGGTAATGGCTTAGAAACAGGAATAGAATTATTATTATTGTTTTCATTATTATTATTATTGTTTTCATTATTATCATTATTATTAGTTGATACATATGAAGAAATATCATTAGAAGAAGATTTTGCTAATATAGGAGCAATAGTTGATACAGTATAATCTCTAGAAGGAAGAGGAGGTAAAGAAGAATTATCTTTTTCTTCTTTGGGAATAATATCATTACGTGAAGGTAGGGGAGGAGGAAGAGGCTTATGACTTGGAAGGGTAGGTAATATAGAGTGTTTTATAGTGACTGATGAAGATTCTATAGGTACAGATGTACTATTATTGATTTCTTCAGATTTCTCAGGTATAGTGTCTATATTGTTTTGTTTATTATTTTCAATTTGAGTATTATTTATTGAAGAATTATTATCATTTGGTTCTTCTTTCTTTTCAGTTTCAGGAAATTCTTTGGAATATTCATTAACAGTTTCTTTTGGAGAATCATAATTAATAATCATACTATCTGTAGATACATTATCATCATCACTATTATCTCCATTTTCATCTTTATATGGAACATCTTCTAATTGTGAAGAATACTCACTAGATGTTGAAGAAGAAAGTTGATGAATAGTATTTATTTTTGGAGGTATAGAAGGTAATACAGGTAATTGCTTTGGAGGTAAAGTAGGCATAGGCTTTGAAGGCTTTGTTAATAATGGTTTTTCAGGAATAACAGGAGGTGTATCTAATACTGATGATGCATTAGTAGTAGTAGAAGTAGTAGAAGATGAAATTATATTCATATTAGGTTTAGGAGGAATAGGAGGAGATGAAGTATCATTAGATGATGGTGAAATAATAGAAAATTTAGGTTTTTCAGGAATAGAAGGAGGTGTTTCTATTGAAGAAGATGAAGATGAAGATGAAGAAAGGATTGAAAATTTAGGTTTTTCAGGAATTGGTGGTGAAAATGAATCATTTGATGACGATGAAAAATGTATATTTGGTTTTACAGGAATAGCAGGAGGTTGATTATCATTATGGTTATTTTCATTGTCTATACTAGATGATGAAGAAGAATATAGAGATGGTTTAGGTTTAGAAGGAATAGGAGGAAGATTTTCGGTATTTATTTCTTTAGATATAGAGGGAAGAGATGGTTTCGGTTTAGAAGGAATTGGAGGAAGTTTTTCTTCATCTAATTCTTGAGGAATAATAATATTATTAATATCATTCTTTTCTTCTAAGTCATTAGTCTTCTCACTTATAGAAACAACAGGAACAGGATGAGAAGGAAGAGGAGGTAATATATGATTATGTTTAGTAGGTAAAGAAGGAAGTGGAGGAGGTATATGATTCTGTTTAGTAGGTAATGAAGGAACTGTTTTTGTTATTGGTTGAGATATATTTGTAGATGTTAAAGGATCTACTTTATTATTCTCTTGTAAATTAGCTTCATTAGGAACAATTCTTTCTTTCTTTTCTTCTTCCTTTTGTTGTTCAGAGGGAATATCATGTTTTTGAGTAACTGATGGAGTTATTCGACGAGGTAATGGTTTTGGAGGAGGCATTTTCGGTAATTGCCTTTTTGGTTGACTGCTTGACTCTGAACCAGATCCTAAGAATAAAAAGTTTTATAAAATAGATCAAATATAAAAAAACTCAAAGAAATGAATGTAGAATGATAGTATATTTTTTTTAAAAGAATATGTATATATATGTACCTGATGATGATCTAGAATTTGGATCAGGAAAATGTAATAATTGAGGTTGAGAACTAGTTGATTTTCTGAATTTTGATAAGAAACCAGTAGCTATGTGATTAATATAGGTAGTATAAATTACACATATGATTTATAATATATTAAGATTGAGATACAACTATTTGAGGAGGGTGTTTGAGATCCATGATCAGAAGGAGACTGAGATTCTTGGATATCTAAATACTATAAGTTTTGTATACTACTGTAGAATACCTTCACTCATTATATATGATTTAAAAAATAATGGTTATTCAATAAGGTCATAAAAACAAAATGTCTTTTAGAGCAAGAAAGATCTTTTTGAATTTCCATAATTATTGGAGATTTTTGATTAATTTTGGTTTTTTTGCATTTATTTAAATTGACACATTCATTGTTTGTTGATTGAAATTATACTTTTTATTGCTAATAATACTTTCAGAGAACAAGGATGTCTGCATTGGAATGTGTATTTTTCATAAAGAATGATATAGACAAGAATTCTTTGTCGAAATATGTTTACCCTGAGAAAGAATATCCTTTTAGTATGAAGAACGTGTATTCATATATATTTCCTGACAATGATGTTGAAACAAATGATTGTACTGTATTCTTCTTAAGGAATCAATATGACAGGAACTCGAAGATGCTTTATACAAAACTTAATAATGCTTCTATTTATACATATACTGATGATCATTGGGTACCTTTACAAGTATTTTATTTTACATTCTTAAATATGCTCTGTAACTAATATAAAATAGGATAACCTAATTAATTACAGAATATCCATTCAATATGATAAAGATAATTATTATTTAGCTATTCATCATGGTATGTATATATTTTTTTAATTTTTTAAATTTATTTGTATATAATATATAATATATATATAGAATATAAACAAGGAGGAGAACCACGATTAGGTCGGGTTGCTCGTCTTTTTCTTGGCGATACACTTGATTATAATCTAATAGCTACAGATTTTATTTCTATATATTCTGCAGAAGGGTATATATGATTATTATTATTGTTTTTTTTCATGGATTTTATTATGTTTTTATTTATATATTATTATTATTATTATGTTTATTATTATACTATATAAATAGTGAAGTATTAGGTTTATCGTTAGAAAATTCAGGTGCTGTGTTTATTCAACAATTACACACACTAGTATATTATTATATTTATATATATATATTTATTATAATTATAATTATTTTGATTATTATTATAGGAAAAAGAAGTTCAAACAAAACAAAAAAGTATTCATTAATTCATGTTTTATTTATCATGTGTTTCTAACTATTTATATATATATTTTATATTAAAATAGTTTATAAATATTATTATATATTATATATATATATATATAGGTCAGAATGAGGTGACTATAGGTGTTAATGGTGATTATACTCCTACTAATCCTATATATACAGAACCGGAAGGCATCATCTATCACGGATTTGCACTTACGTTGAATTATGTATGTGATTATATGTTTTATTATATGTTTTATTATATTTATTTGTTTTATTATTATTATTATTATTATTATTATATATAAAGCATGAGAAAGAGAAGACCTATAAAAGTGCTTTAGGAGTGATTACTCGTTACCACCAAATCATTCCCGCGCTTTATTCATATTTAACAAAATATATAGATAATCATAAAGGAACTGAACTCCTTAAAGAGTATATATATAGTTATTCTTTATAAGTTCTTATTATCTATAGAGTATATGAATGTATTAATACTATTCAACCAACTTCTCTTCCTCCATCTCTTTATATCTATAATAGTATATTATTATTATCTGAGATATTATTATTATTATTATTATTATTATTATTATTATTATTATATAGATAATGATATTGACTTTTATACAAGTGAAGTTAATCGATATGCTATTATAAATACATGTATATATTTATTATAATTTATATATTATGTATTATATATTGATTAATAATATATATAGCGAATCCCCAATTGGAACCAATTGTTACTTCATCTCTTTCTCTTTCTCTATATAAAGATACAGATTTATATATATATAATGATAATAATTATAATGCTATTATTCAATTATTATATTTATGCAAATATAACTTCCTTTCTTTATTAGGTATATATATATATTATTATTTATATTATAAATATTCTTACTATATATATATATATAGATGCAGTATTACAGAGTCGTCGAATTGTTTTCTTTTCTAGTAGCATGACAATGAAACAAGTATATATATATATATAAATTCAATTTATTCTTTTCATAACATTTTATTGTGATTTCTATATATATATATATATATATATATATATATATATATATATATATATATATATATGTATATATATATAGATGAATATATATATATTTGCTTTATTATCTTGTGTATCTCCCTATATATCTCCTTCTTCTCCTTTCTCCTATTTATATGTATATCCATCAACTTCTATAAGTCAAATATATAAACATACCAAATATAATGAAAAAGGTTATATAAAGAATATTTAATAAATATAATATATATAGTTATATTGCAGGTGTTTGTAATCCAAATATATATGCTTATAAAAATTTATGGCATATATGTATTAATTTAGATAGTTATATAACTACATTCAATTATTCACTTGAAATTGTATATTTATATATTAATTTATTATTTCGTTATTATTATTAATATATATATATATAGAAAAATTATGAAAAAGAAATTAATTCTTTTGATCATCTTTATATTGATTATTTATATATATATATATATATATATATATATATATATATATATATATATATATATATATATATATATATATATATATATATATATATATATATATATATATATAATTTCATATTATTATGTTTTATAGTTATATAATTCTATTCGATGTGGAATGAAAGGTTCCGAATTAACTCTAAATATTCGTGATTATATTCATGTATATATATAATAATAATAATAATAATAATAATAATAATAATAATAATAATATAGGCATTATTACAATGTGCATGTGAACCAAAATCATTTACTTCAAGTACTTCTAATACATACGTTAATTTTAATATGGATCTTCTCAGTAAGTCACGTGCTGTTGTTCTCCGTACATCTCCTTTTTTTAATCATCTTATGGATATATACAATTATTATCATCATTTACGTCTTTGTAAACAAAATAATATTAATACTAAAAAAATTGGAATTCCCGCGAATCTTGTTACAGATGTTTATGAACCTGAAGAACAAAAAGAATGTTTTGAAATTCAAAAATGTATTTATCAATTAAGCTATCAAAAACTTACTGATGAAAATGGTATATATATATATTATATATTATATATTATATATTATATATTATGTATTATTTATATATTTGTTTTTTTTTAATTATTCTTCTTTATGAATATATATATATAAATATATTTATATAATTAATTTCTTTTTTAAATTTATAGAGTTATTATCAGTATTTCGTTCTCTTTCCTGCCTTCTCCATTCACGCCAAAATATTCATATTGCTTTAGCAGCACTTCCTCATTCTTTTGTATATATATATATATATATTAACTACTATATTCATTTTTTTTTAATGATTTAATCAATACCTATCAATATATAAAAACTATATGTGTATATAGGGTGGATTATTAATTATTGCAAATGGTTTATTTAGTTATACTGAAGAAATAGTTAAAATAACCGTGAATATATTAGCATCAATAGAAAATGGACCAGAAACAGTGTTTTATTTACAACGATTAAATCCAATGCTTATCAATCAATACAATAAGTATATATATATATATATATATATATATATATATATATATTAAATATTGTCATTCTTTTTATAGAATCAAAAAACGATATATTCAAACCAAATAATATCACTGTTTCAGCTGTTTTATCTGGCTTTTATTTAAACATATTATTACTTTTCTACTTCTCCTACTATTATTTGAATGTTTATTTATTCCCCTTTATATGATCTACTTTTTTATCATATGATTATTGTCATGCATTTTCATTGACTGTTCTCTATGATAAATTCTTTTCTTGACTATTCTTTTTAATCTGAATATGTCGTTCCAATTTATCTTATTTGCTTTTTCCGATCTTTGTCATGTTATATTCTTGTTTTTGTCATTTATTTTCATCCTTTGCTTATCATTCTATTTTTTTGATGTATAATCGAGATTCTTTAAAGACTAGAACACTTGTAATTTGGTAAAAAAAGTCAATATGTCTTTTTATTTAACTAAAAATGATTCACACGGGAATATGAATTCTATTACGTTATAACAATTATTTTCTCATGTTTTTTTGAAACAGTTGTTTTTAACAAGAAATTTGCAAAAAAAAAAAAAACTAATGGTTTCATGGGAATTTTAGAATATTTTTGTTGTTGCTTGTATATCATGTCTGAAGAAGAATCAGCCCCATTGACCTTTGGACAGATTATAGAAAAACGTAAAGATGGCTTTAGTAAAAAGCAAGAGATAAATATAGAAGAACATGATCACAAAAAACCAAAATCAATGAAACGATTAAATAAGAATGCTCCTCAAGAGATTTCTTCCAAACATTTTGTACGAGAGAAAAAGGAGATCCTTAATAAGCATGAAATAAGAGGTACTCTATATAGAATTTATTAAATTTTTCTTTTATGCTTGTTTTTGTGGAAATTGTTATATTTTATTATTTTTTTATATATATTATATATTAGATCCTCGTTTTGAAAATCTTTGTGGTAAGTATAATGATGATTTATTCAGAAAATCATATAAATTTATTGAAGAACAACAGTCAGTAGAAGCTAAAGAATTAAAGAATAAAATGTTTAGAGAGAAAAATGAATATAAAAAACGTCGTATTCAAGCTGATTTAACTAGAATTGTTCAACAACAACAGAATAGACAACGAAGAGATAAGGTTTGCTATTTCATTATATATATGAATATGTTCTATTATATATAATATATTTTATTATATATAATATTATGCTTATAATAATAACATATATATAGATGATTGAACGTAAACATGAATATAAACAAAAAGAAAGTGAAGCTGTTGCTAAGGGTAAAAAAGTATGTTAATAATAATAATAATAATAATAATATCTCAGATAATAATAATAATAATAATAATAATAATAATAATAATAATAATAATAATAATAATAATAATAATAATAATAATATATGAATGATTTTATAATTACATAACAACAATAATCATGTTTTTCTCTAGCCATATTTTATGAAGAAGAGTGTATTGAAGCAAGAAGAACTTAAGGATAGGTAATCTATCTATATATATATATCAAATAATTGAAACATAATATACTTTTTTTTTATAGATTTGAGAACTTAAGAAAGAGAGGCAAATTAGTCAAATATATAAATATATATATATACTTTATAACTATTAAATAATTATATAGATATATGGAAAAGAAGAGAAGAAGAAATTCTGAAAGAGATGAACGTTATATTCCTTCTGCTCGTCAGTCAAATGATAATGAATAGTTTTACTTATTCATTTTGCTTCATTTTTTGGGTTATTTGATGCTGCATTGTTTTAATTTGATGTTATTTGTGTGAAGACTTGTTTTACAATTGTTGTTGTTTTGTTTTTTTAGTAATTATTGTCATTGTTTAAAAAAAAAACAATTTCTATATTTAATAAAACATGTCTTATAATTAATCAATTAGTCTTCATTTTAAAAATGAGCTTTCATTCTCTTTATTTCCAAAAATTAATAAATTTGATTTTCTTTTATATAACTACTTTTAAATTATCCATAGCGTCCATTATTGCCTTTTAGTGAATACATAAAAACATTTATTAATTTATTTCCCGTTAATAAAAATGGCGTTCACATAAAATTGTTACAAATTTTATTATGGATTTATATCATATATAGATTCAGAGATAAAAATGATATTAATGCTTTCATTTTCTTTTCATATCTTAAAATACGCTTCAAAATGGAGTTGATTCAATAAAAGAAAAAGAAACTCTATTTGAGATTGCAATTCCTCCTTCGCTTTTTAGCACAAATAATTGGTTGATCTTTGATAATGACAATTACTTTGTCATATTGGTCTTTCCTTTTTTTATTTCTGACCATAATAATGAAATCTCTATAGTGAAATCTAGATAAATGAATTATAGATAAGATATATATTTTGAGATTATTAGAGATTATTTCTTCCGATGTCCAGTCATTTCATATATCTTAAAAGATGTGTCATTGTTTTAAGGAGTTTGATGATTCTTTGGAAAGAATCACAAGTTTATTTGAAAACACAAATATGAGCAATAACAAAAATAGAGATTGATTGTATCTCATATTTTATTTTATCTGTATGAAATGAAATTTATATACTTGTTGTGTTTTGTATTACCTATCTTAGGTGAATTTGTTCTTAGTCCTGCTATAGGCAGTCATATGGTGTTACAGAGAGCTCCTAATCATGCTTCTATTTATGGTAGTACTGATGTTGATGATACTGTAACTGTGACTTTTAAGGATGAAGAAATTGTAGCTAAGATTGAAGAGAATGGTTTATGGAGAGCTCTTCTTCCTGCTGTTGAAGCTGATAATGTTGAATATAAGATAAAAGTTGCTTCTAAGAAATTTAATAAAGAAATTGTTCTTGAAGATATTGTTTTTGGTGATGTTTGGCTTTGTTCTGGTCAGTCTAATATGGAAATGACTGTAGGTATGTCTTTCAATGCTGAAAAGACTTTCCAAGAATCTCTTCTTTATCCTAATATTCGTCTTTTTTCTATTTCTCATAATGAACAAGATACTGATTGTTGGGATGATGTAACTACTCAAATTGTACAACTTCCTTGGTCTCGTGCTAGTCCTGAAGCTTTAGGTAAAACTTCTTCTGATTGGAGTCATTTTAGTGCTACTTGTTGGTATTATGGTCTTCATTTACATAAATCAATTAATGTTCCTGTTGGTTTAATTGCTACTTCTTGGGGTGGTACTAATGTTGAAGCTTGGAGTGCTCCTTCTGTTTATACTGAAGAATGTCCACAAAATAATGGTTTTGAAGATATGAGTATAAATCCTGATTCTTCTTTCTTTTCATCTTTAAAAGGACCTAATGAAAATCATTCTTCTCTTTGGAATGGTATGTTACATCCATTTATACGTACTACAATTAAGGGTGCTATTTGGTATCAAGGTGAAGCTAATGAAGGTAATGTTGGTAATCGTGAAAAGAAATCTGGTTATGCTTGCCGTTTCCCTGCTATGATTGCTTCTTGGAGACAATATTTCTCTCAATTAGAAGGTACTACTGATCCTAATTTCCCATTTGGTTTTGTTTCTATTACTCCTTGGTGTGAAGGTTCTTGTGATCCTGCTAATCAAAAACCTGATACTTTTTATGGTCCTGCTGAAATTCGTTGGGCTCAACAAGCTAATTATGTAACTGTTCCTAATCCTTCTATGCCTAATGTATTTATGGCTATGGATTATGATTTAGAAGATATTATGATTCCTGCTCCTCCTGCTGGTCAAATACATCCTAGAAATAAGAATAGCGTTGGTGAACGTCTTGCTCTTGCTGCTTATAAACAAGTATATGGTGCTAAAGTGACTCATACTGGTCCTGTTCTTGAATCTTGTGTTAAGAGTAATAATACTATTACTATTTATTTTGATAAAGAACAATTAAATGGTGAATTTATTGATATTAAACAAACTTATGGTTATGATGTTGAAATTGATAATAATAATCAATGGTATTCTGTACCTATTCTTCGTGTTGCTGATGAAAATGCTATTACTATTGATACGAGTAGCATTCAATCTAAAATTACTGGTGTACGTTATGCATGGAGAAATAGTCCTTGTTGTCCTCTTCTGTATTTATAGATTATTATATTTTTTAAATGTTTTTCTTTTAATAATATATTTTATTAATTATTATGGTTTATTATTATTTTTTTTATTAAATTATTATGGTTTATTTTTTTTTTATTATAGTATTATAATTATTATTTTTTATAATTATTATATTATTATATATTATATTTATTTTATTAATACTCTTTATATAGTCGTGCTAATTCGAATAAAGTAAGTTGCCTTGAGAAATCATGTGCTGTCTATAGCTCTTTGAGTGATCTTCCTGCTGTTCCTTTTACTGTAAAGATTGCTGATGATAAATGTGTTATTCCCCAATAAAGGAATAGAAACCATTTATGAATTATAGTTAGTGTATTGCTAATATTCTCATTGTTTTGTTTTTGTATATAATAATATTTATATAATAATTTTAAAAAAATAAAACAATAAAATAATATTCGAAATTGATTCTTAAAAAAAATTTAAACTTATAAACATTTTTAATAATTTATGCGAAACCACTTAATCCAGCTTTTTCATAACTATATAAAATAATTATAATATGATTTATATATATATAGATATATATACACTGTATTTCTTTGCTCATCAATATCTCTAACTTTTCTCTTAAAGTCACCTTCACTAGAATAATAGACTAAAGCATTCTCAAAATCCTATATTATATTAATAATAATAATAATAATAATAATAATAATAATAATAATAATAATAATAATAAATATAATAATAATAAAAATAATAATAATAATATACAATATCATTGAGTTTCTTTTGTTTAAAAGATTGTTCTCTAATTTTCTTTTCTTCTTCACCAAATAAATCAACAAATAAATTTCTAAATTCAGGATCAGAACTATTTTTTAAACATATCTCTTTTATATCTACAGCTTTTTTATCATTAATATATTTCTGTATAGTTATATCTAATGCTTTATCTGTATAATCTACTAATTCTTTACATAAACTAAGTATTAACTCTTCAGTTAATGTATCAGGAATCTATACATATATATATATATATATATATTAAAAAATTATTTATTTAAAAAAATATTTATTAAATAAAATTATTTTTATAAACATAATAAATATTCTAATAAATATATATATATATATATACAATTGGTCTTTCTGGTTTCTTTCCAATAATTCGTAGAGCAAGAGCATTGATAATATAACTATATTTAAAAAACTCAATATCATTAATACTAGCTAAATATTGACAAGTTTCAGCAAATTGAGAAGGATCAATTGATTCTTTCATACAAGCCTATATATAGTTATTATATTTGTAAAAAATAATACTCTTTTTTTTATTAAAATACAGATATATATATATTTAAAACCATAGAAAATGATAAATAATTACTTGTTCTTCAACAATTTGAAGGACTTGCTCATATTTTTCTTTTGAAAACTCTTCTATTTCTTGATCACTAATATCAGATCCACTAAGCTTAAGTTGCATCTGTTCAAAGTTTTCATAGAACACAGTCATCGTATCAGATATAGAATGGCAAATTCTATTGATCTTCTCTTTAGCAACTAAAAAAATAATTATACACAAATTGATTCTAAAATACCATATTTTGTTAAATCATAGTCATCCTTGACCTATAGATATCATAAGAATGAATAAGAAATATTCATATCGAAAGGATAAAATACAATTTCTTCTTTTTTAGTAGTTTTTTTCATTCTTTTATAAAGAAGATATCCTACGAGTGATGTGCCTACTGCAGCAGCGAGAATAATGAATTGTTTTTTGTTACTATTCATTTTGAATGCGAAAAAATACAAACGAGGTGAATAAAAGGAATTCTCCTTTTACAACAAAGAAATACCGTGATTAAAATCAAATATTTTCAGTTTCTGTGTATCTACTCAATTAGACTTCCTATGGGGTGTATACCATCTAAAGAAGGTATTTCGTACCGATTTCGATAGAGATATGACCTTATTATAGATCGTACAACAACTGTTACAGAACCATTGATCAAAACAGATGAAATTGATGTTTATGATAATCGAACAAGTTATATGAGTGAAGAGAACGAAGCATCGTATAATCAAGGTGATGGACTTCAATTAGATTATGATCCAAAAGCTACAGAGCAAGCATTATGTAGAGAGATCGTTGATAAACTAGATATGCACCTTATTGATGTTGTTTCTATTGCATACTCGACACAAGGACAGAATACTCCTACTGCTTATTGTGCTGAATATTTGTAAGTTTGTTTCTTATTTGTTTTATTCAATATTATTATTATTTATATTTTTATTCATTCTATTTTTTTTTTATTATTTTATTTATATATATATAGTTCCTGTGTAAAAAAGGCATCGATCTCCGACAATATATTAAGAATTAATACTCTTCCTAATGTTCCTGAAGTTGAAGATATTCAAAATATTCTTATACAACCCTCCTTAGTCAACTCAAATACTTATCAAGAAGTATATTTATTATTTATTTATTTTTATTTATTATTTATTTTTTTTATTTATATTTATTTTTAATTATTTTTATTTTTAATTATTTATTATTTATTTATATTTATTTTTTTATATAGATTAAAAGTTTATCTTTTAAAATGAATGAAATATTAGCTAAATAATTCTATTTTATGTTTATTTCTAGTATTATAACTGATTATTTGTTGCTTATTGCGTTATATTTTTATTTTATTATCGGTTTTGTTCTTGTGTTCTTTATTTGTATTTTAATCTTTTTCAATATTTCGTTTGTCTTATTTTCTGTATATATATATATTAATACATAATATGATTAATAAACACCTAATAAAGTTTTTAAAATGGTTAATATATATAATATAATATAAATACACACAAAAAATGAGTATAAATAGTATAAATAGAAATCATTATTGAATTAATATAATATATAAATATAGCGGATAGTATTATTTATATAGTATAAATTAAAGATATTGTCTCACAGTAGAATTTAAATTAATGAATGCTTCTTCAGGATTAACATCAGCAATATATAATATATTATTCTCTATTGTTTTTCTTAAAGCTAGAAAGAATAGTGTTTAAATTGTATAGTTTTATATTCATTATTATTTATAAATATAGTTTATGAATTTTATTTTTGTTATACATATATATATATATACATTCAGGACAACGAGTTTTGATTTTATCTTCTAAAATCTGAGTCATTGTTGGTACTTTCTATATAACAATAATAATAATAATAATAATAATAATAATATTAATAATAATATTAATATATATATATATATATATATATATATATACTTCTTTGTCTGGAATATTTTGGAAGAGTATATTAAAATCATTTTGAACGCATAAAGGTGATCCAACTAATAATTCATATATAACCATAGTTAATGCATATATATCACAACGTATATCTGAAATAGCACGAGGAGCACGAATATTTATGGGAATTGTACTAATAATTATAGTGTTATTATTACATATAATGATGGTAGTATTATAAAATTTGAATAAATAAAAAAATAAAAGTAAATATGCATTATATGTATTCAAATTCTATGTTGAAAAGAAATAATAAAATATTTATTATTATTGTATATATATACAAAGTAATAGAGTCAATTGGAATAACTTCCTTTTCATAATATTCTTTAGAATGACCGAAATCACCATATTTGAATATATTTTCACATAAATATATAGAATCCATCTACATATATTATATTATATTATATTATATTATATTATATTATATTATATTATATTATATTATATTATATTATATATACACTAATATTTCTATGAACAAATCCTAGATTATATATTTCTTTCAATCCATCAATTAAATGTGTACATATATTCATACGAACATCCATTCTAGGTCTATATATATATAATATTAATAATAATAACTAGTATTATAATAATAATAATAATTTGTACAATAATTAGTATAACAATAATAATACTGAATATAAAATAAATACAATAATACATATATATTTATATACTTTGTAGTTTTAATATAGTCTCTTAGTGTTCCAGTGCACGTGGCATCTAAAACGGCACATAAATCAAGATCAGCTGTGAAAGAAATTCCTTGAATATTTAAAACATATTTATTATTAATCATTTGATATATATATAATTCTCGAAAAGCTTCATTGATTTCTTGCTTATTCGCATTATAAAATATTTTAACATCAACTAGGGTATTATTATATATCCTATAAATATATATATATAATATTTTCGAACTTATAAAATAATATAAAATAACTTAAATATATATATACATATGAATATGTTTATTAACAGAAAGAGCATTATTCCCACGGGGTTCACTTCTTAATAAATCAGATGGTATAAATAAACCTAGTATTATTATTATATTAAAAACAACTAACTATATATATATATATATACTTTGAAAAGTAGAAGGAATTTTTTCTTGAATATGAGAAAGACGAAGTAATTCTTCATCTCTATATATATATAAATAGTATCTATGTATTAATAATATATAAGTAATATATATCTATATATATATATATATATTATCTATATATTAATAATAAATAAGTAATATATCTCTATATTTACGTAAAATATTTAACAAAGCAATAGCTCATATAACTCCTTAATAATTTAAAAGCATCAAGAAATGTGCATGACTATATATAAAATATAGAATAATAACTATTATAATAATATTTATAATAATAATATTAATATAAATAATAATAACTTTCATGAATATATATATTTAAAAAAATAATGATAAAAAAAAAATCAATATATATATATATATATATATATACTTCTGTCCATTTATTCCATATAGATGTTTCTATATAATAGCTTCCTTGATAATAAAATTCATGAGAAGCTATTAATGGGTGTGTAGCAGGAATCCTGAGTATCACTATATATATATTATATATAAAAAAAAAACAAAAAAATATATATATATAAAAATATATATATAATTTATAAAAACATTGTTTATACATGGATCTATAACTAACAACGCAGGATAACTATTTGGAAATTCGTTATATTTTACAAAAAAACAAACTTCAATAGGTATATTATAGATATCTTCATCCAAAACCAATTTACCAAATATTTTCAAATAGGTATCATTATATTCAAAAACTAAATCATTTGATAAGTATATAATTCAAATTATACCATTAAGAACACTAGTAACTGTAAAAAACGAGCAGCTAGCCAATTCTGTAAATTGTTGAGATAATTTAAAAGTCTAAATATATCAGAATCATCGGATCAAATATGAAACTCTTACTGTATTATTTGGCATTCCTTCTATGATCTGAGTGCCAGCTAAGACCGGATTTGGGTTTGTATTTTCCATTATATCCAATTATTTACTCTAGATCAATTGTTCACAACACAAAAATAATTATTTTACTTATCTTTCAGAATATAATGACAGATTATAATAGAAATAAAATACTTTTATTCAACTTTTTAATAAATCTGGATTTTCTTGATTATTCTCATTTGAAGAGAACAATTTCTATCTCTCCCACTATTACTTTTTTTTTCAGTTTTTATTAGAATGGGTTTCTATATATCATATATTTGCCATTTATTTCTGTGTGTCGAATGTTCATTATGGGTTATTGCCAACCATAATTTTAAATTGTATTAATATTCCCTAATTTTTCTAATTATGCTTGTTTTATGTGAATTAATAAAGAAAAACTAGTTTTAATTAATCAAAAAAACATGTTCTCTATAAAAAACAGCAACAGTCTCTGTAATATTTAATAACTTTTGGACAAATTATTAATTTTGCCGTTTTTTCATCTATTTATATCATATTTTTATAGTTTACAATATGTTCATATGTTCTCTAAACAACTACTTTCATTGCAATCATATTTTTACAAAACAAAACAAATAAAGTAATAATTTATATTTTTCTAGTACATAATTTTTAAAAAAGCGAATAAAAAGCAAAAAAATTGAAAAGCAAAAATAATATATATATATGTTATAATTTATATAATAAATAAATAAAATGAATAATTTATTGTTGTTGAGTATATTCTCGTTTACCGTTTTCATCGATATTCTTTAAATAATAAACATTAGAGAAGCGTTTTCCATTAAATTGAGGAGTAAAAGGAAAATGTCCATATTGTTGTTCATGAATAAGACACATAGATTGATATTGTTCACAAGTAATATCAACACGATTTTCTTTAAGATGATCTAAAATATTAGTATATAAGGGAAGACCTTTAATGTGAATAGAATACATAGAACTAGCACAACCGCTACCATAACTAAAGACTAAAATATCTTTATTAATTAAACTTTTTTGTTTTGAAGAAATTAAAGAGAGAAGATTTACATAAACTGCAGCAGTATAAGCACTACCAATTTGTTGACAAGCAATAGCACTATCATAAGTTTTTTCTTTAAATAAATCTAATTTTTCATGTAATTTCATATGAGGTTTATCTTCATTACAAAGAGTAGTAAAAGCACGTTTTACTAGAGACTCAGTAGTACAATGGAATATAGAGTAATCATAATTATCTAATAAATCACCTTGCATACCTAATTTACTCATTTTTTCTTTATATCCATGAATACAATGAGTTAAAGCATCTACATAACAACCAACAGAAATAGGACCATTAAATACAGGAGCAGCTTCATGCCAACCTACAGGTTTATAGAAATCCCAAGTAGAATTCATATAAGTATAACGAGTAGGTTCAATAACAATAGGAGCATTAGGACCAATAAGCATACAAATACAAGCAGCACCATTCATAAAACGATAACGTTCATCCCATTCAGCTATATCACAAGCAATAACTAAAGCGTAACGACCATCCCAAGCACTACTTTCTATCCAAGAAATACTATTTAATAAAGCAGCAGTACCTCCATAGCAAGCAGTATAAACATCAACACCTTCAACATTCGTATTTCCTTCTTTTTCAAAAAGAGTCATTAAATATGTTTTAATGGATTTACTACGATCAGGCATACTTTCTGTACCTACTTCTAAACGACCAATATCTTTATAACTAATATTATATTGTTTCATCATATGAGTAAGTCCAGTCATAGCCATACTAACAGCATCTTCATTATCACCACAGAAAGTAATACGTTCTTGACCTAAACCTTTAGTATATTTACCTTCACATTGTTTATATATTTCATATTCACTTTGTTTTACACTAAATTTTGGAATATAACAATCCATAGCTAAAATACCTACATCTTTAGGACGTTCATGTATATTACAATTAGAAATAGAAGCAATAGTAGTAGCATTATTAATAGTAGGAACGACAGGAGATGAAGAAGGAGTAGAAGATGAAATAGTATGAGGAATAGAATTATTATTGTTAATAGAATTATTATTATTATTATTATTATTATTATTATTGTTAATAGAATTATTATTATTATTATTATTATTATTATTATTAATAGAATTCATATTCATTGTAGATTTAGTAATAGAATGATGGTCATCATCTTTATGATTATTATTCATATATTTAGGTTGTTTCATAAATCCTTTATGAAATCCACCATTAGATAAACATTCAGCCATTCCAAAAGCTTCTTTAGCAAGATGTTTTTTATCTACAGGACGTCTCATACTTAATAAAGTATTTTTAATACCTACTACAGGACATTGAATAATATCTTTAGCAAGTTCAATAGCAGATTGTAAACATTCATTAATTGTACCATATACTTCATGAATCATCTTAGATTGTAAAGCATCTTTAGCAGATAAAGTATAATCTTGAAGATATAAACTCATAGCATTTGTTTCACCTATTATAGTAGGTAAATTTTTAGATAATTCAAATCCAGGACAAACACCACGAGGTAAATTACCATAATTAAATGAAGTATTTTCACAAGCTATACGATAATCAGTTAATAAAGATAAAGCAACACCACCACCTAATACTTTACCATGTAATATAGAGATAACAGGAATAGGTAATTCTTTTAATTTATTAAATATAGAATATATTCTATAAACAATAGCAGCAGTAGTTAATTTAGGTGCAGATTGAAGTTTACGAACAAGAGAATAAGGATTAAAACCAACACAGAAATGATCTCCATTACCTCTTAAAATAATAGCTTTAATATCTTTAGATTGATGAATAGAATCAATTAAATGATCTATTGTATTAGCCATTTCTATAGTCATAGCATTTCCTTTTTCACCATCATTTAATACTAATTCATATATACCTTCTTGTAATTTATTTAAATAAACAACATTACTAGTATTTGTAGTATCAATATTCATATTCTTCATAGCATCTTTTACACTTAAAGATCCCATACATATTAAAGCTTCTTCATGAGTAGAAGCAGGACAAAACTCTTTATATAATCCTAATAATTCATTACCTGATTTCTTCATACGACCAAGCATTCTTACTTTTTCTCTATGTAATTCTTGTTCATTACCAATAAAAGATACTAAATGAATAGATTTAGCTTCTTCACTTGATAAAATATCTCCAAGAAGCATCATTCTCTTTAACGTATTCTTTTCAATAGCTTTTTGAGCTACAACAGAAACAACTCCAGGAAGACCACCTTGACGTATTTCAGGGAAACCAAATGTTGTTTCAGAAGTACATATACATAAATCACTAACACAAGGGAATAACATACCTCCACCACGAACAGCACCATGTATAATTGAAAGAATAGGCATCTTATATTCTTGTAAATAAGTAGATAATTCAGTAAATAATTCTAAAGCATATTGGAAGTTTTTATCTTTGAATTGATATTGATCTAAATCCATTCCTATACAGAATTCATTACCTTTATTAGTAAAAATAATAATCTTTTCTTTATTTTCTTTTAATGTAGTTAATAATTGTTCTAAAGAAGGAATACTTAATTTACTATGAGTAAATAATATTTCTACTGTATCATTATTTATACTTGTTTGAAAAAAAGTATTTTGAGATGTAGTATTTGTAGAAACAGAAGGAATACTATTTATAATAGTAGAATTAGAAGAAGATAAAGAAGGAATACTAGGAGTAATTGTAGAAGTGGAAATAGAAGGGATAGAAGTTATAACAGGTAAAACAGAAGGAGTAGAAACATTACTACTAGAAACAGTTATATGAGATACAGTTGAAGTAGTTAATTGACTTAAAATATCTTTACAACTAACACCACTTAATAAATCATTTTGAGTGAATGATTTCTCATAAGTACTATTTAACCAATTCATAAGTTCAACTGAAGCTAATGAATCAATACCTAATTCAGTTAAAGGAGTTTCTATATCAACTTCATTCTTATCACAACCTAATAAATAAGCTACTTTTTCTTTAAGTTCTGATTCAGCTTGAGTTTTATTGATTGAGAGAGAAGGAGTAGTAGTAGATACGACAGTAGTTGCATAACTAGGAGTCATAACTTGTTGAATAGGTTGAACAATAGGTTGAATAATAGGTTGAGTAGGTTGAATAACAGTTTTAGAAATAGGTTGAACAATACTTTGAACAGATTGAGAAACAGATATAGTAGTTGATGGAGAAGAAGTAGTTTCCATTGATAATATATCTTTACAACTAACACCACTTAATAAATCATTTTGTGTGAATGATCTTTCATAGGTACTATTTAGCCAATTCATCAATTCTACTGAAGCTAATGAATCAATACCTAACTCTGTCAAAGGAGTTTCTATATCAACTTCATCTTTTTCACAACCTAACAAATATGCTACTTTTTCTACTAAACTATCTCTATCAATATTCTTACCAGAAACATTTGAAGGAGTATTAATAGTAGAAGTACTAATAGAAGGTGTAGTATAACTAGGAGTCATAACTTGTTGAATAGGTTGAACAATAGTAGGAGTATTTATAGGAGTTTGAATAGTATTAATAACAGATGAAGAAGAAATAGAAGGTTGATTATGTATTTCTGGAATAGAAGCAGGAGTAGAAGAAACAGAAGAGCCAGCTTTAGAAATAATATCTTTACAACTAACACCACTTAATAAATCATTTTGAGTAAATGATGTATTATAAGTACTATTTAGCCAATTCATTAATTCTACAGAAGCTAATGAATCAATACCTAATTCAGTTAAAGGAGCATCAACATCAACTTCATCCTTATCACAACCTAATAAATAAGCTACTTTTTCTTTAAGCTCAGATTCAGAAATAGAAATTAAAGTACTAGTTTGTGTAGTAGTTTGTATATTACTTTGAATAGGAGCAATAAAAGTAGGTTGAACAATAGAAGGAACTGAATATGTTATAGGAATAGAAACATTTGAAACAGAAAGAGGAGAAGATACTACAGGAGTAACTACATCATTTACAGAAGAAGAAGAAGAAGTAGAAACAGTATTAGAACAAACTTGATGAATAACATCTTTACAACTAGCACCACTTAATAAATCATTTTGAGTAAAGTTACTAGAATAAGTACTATTTAACCAATTCATCAATTCAACAGAAGCTAATGAATCAATACCTAATTCAGTAAGAGCAGTTTCTATATCAACTTCATCTTTTTCACAACCTAATAAATAAGCTACTTTTTCTTGAATAGGTCCTTGAACTTCATTTTCTGAATAGTGATTTGAAGAAATAGAAGAAGATGAAGATTGAATTTGAATAGTATTAACTACAGGTGTAGAAACAGGAATAGTAGTTACAGGAGCAACAATAGTAGCTACAGGAGAAATAGTAGTAACAGTATTAACTGGAGTTGAAGTACTTGTACTACCTGAAGTACTTAATTTGGTAAATAATTCATTACAAGAAATACCACTAAGAATATCATTTTGAGTAAATGATGTATTATAAGTACTATTTAACCAATTCATTAATTCAACAGAAGCTAATGAGTCAATACCTAATTCAGTCAAAGGAGCTTGTAAGTCAACTTCATCCTTATCACAACCTAATAAATAAGCTACTTTTTCTTGTATAGCATGAATAGCATTTTTATCAATAGGTTTACGAGTTATAGAAACATTACTATTAGTAGCAGCAACAGAAGGAATAGAAACAGTATTAGTAACATTAGATTGAATAGAAGAAGGAATAGGAATAGTATTATTAACCTTAGGAATAGAAAGAGGAGTTTGAATAGTATGTTGAATAGCTACATTAACTTTCTTTTCATTAGTAAAATCTTGAATAGGTATAATCTTATGAATATTAGACGGTGTAGAAATATGAATATTATGAATAAATAAAAGTGAATATTTTACCATATTTAAGAAAGCATCCCATGAAGGAATATCAAATGTTAAATGAGAAGCATATTTTGATTGATTATTTAATACTGTTTCTAATATAGAACAGACATCATTTACATGAACAGCACGGAATCCTTTATCATTATTTAAAATTAATTCAAATAAATAAGGTAATTCACTAAGTCTACCAGCTCCTAACATCATAGGTAAATCCATAACAATAGCAGATAAACCATTCTTTCTTCTATATTCAGCTAAATTACATAAATAACTATTAGCTGAAGCATAAACAGATTGCATAGTATTACCATACGTACCAGCAAGAGAACTACTCATAAAGAATATATGTAACTTAGGACAATAATCTATACTATATTTATGTAAATAATAGGCACCAAGACTCTTTACATTAAACCCAACTTCATAATCTTCTTTAGTTACTTTACTTATAGATTGAGCAGTATATTGTGTAGCAAAATGGAAAATACCACCAACAGTATTTTTAATACTACTTAAGAAATTCTTTACTTCATCTTCTTTACTTAAATCAACTGTTTCAATTTCAATAGAAACAGTTGGATAATCAACTTTTAATTGATCAATAACAATTTGAGAACGATAAGATAAACGACCACTAGAACCTGTTAATAGAATATGACGAGCACCTTTTTGAATAGCCCAACTAGCTACAAATAAACCAACACCACGAGTAGCACCAGTAAATACATATGTATAATTAGAATTAAAAATAGTAGAAGAAGGTTTTAATTTGTTTAAATCAGGTTTATAATCTTTATCAATAGATAATACAATTTTACCTTCATGTTTACCAGCAGCCATCTTTCTAAAAATAGAAGGTCCTTCTTGTAAAGGAACAATAGTAGTTTCAATAGGATGTAATTCTCCTGATTCTAATAAAGTAACTACTTCTAATAATATTTGACGCATTTTATCTGGATGACTAACAGCTAATAAATCTAAATGAGTACTATAATAAGTAATATTTTCTTTCATATATTTTAAATTTATAGGATTTCCTTCCATAATATCACGTTTTCCTATTTCAACAAATTTACCACAACAAGCAAGACATTTGAAACTTTCTTCCATTCCTTTACCTGCAATAGAATTCAATACAATATCAACACCACGGCCTTTAGTATAGTTCATAACTTCTTTAACAAATGTTTCAGGTTTATGAGAATCAATAACATAATCGACTTTAAAATCATTTAATAAAGTATTACGTTTTGCTTCAGAACCAGCAGAAGCAATAATAATAGCACCAGCACGTTTAGCTAATTGAATAGCAGATTGACCAACACCACCTATAGCACTATGTATTAAAACAATATCATCTTTTTGAATATGAGCCATGGTTACTAAACAATAATAAGCAGTAGCCATAACACCTAAGAAACCACTAGCTATAGTTAAATCAACATTAGAAGGAGCTTTTACTATTTCAGTATATTTACAAACAGCACTTGTACCCATCATACTCTGACGAATACTACGTCCTTTTTCAGTACTAAAACTTAAACAAAGAACTTGATCACCTATTTGAATATCACATTTTTCTTTAGCTATAGAACCAATTTCAGTGACAATACCACTACATTCTAAACCCATAACAGGTTCGAAATCCTTTAACATATTCATTGCTAACATAATATCTTTAAAATGAAGAGCAATACCATTAACATTAACACGTATTTCTTCAGGCATTAAACCTTCAATAGTTTTATCAATTTGATGGAAAGATAAAGTAGATAATTGGCCAGGATGATCAATTTCTAAACGATAATCTATAGAAGATTCAGAAGAATTAAGTTTAGTTTCATCAGTAATAATAGGTGTATTGATAATATTAAGAGATTGAACAGGAAGAATACGAGGAACGTAAAGAATATCATGAGATAATTTATATTCTTTATCACCTTTAGAACAATTACTATTTATAATATAATGAATATAATTAGTAGTAGTCTCAATAGAAGTATCTTCAAGAAGAAGAGAAATAACATTAATAGTACTTTCATTACGAATAACACGAGAATAACCAAGATTATTTCCAGTTATTTCATGATCTTTAGTAAGTGTAGAACTAATAAGAAGTAAAGAAATAGAAGATTCTAAATGTTTTGATTGTATAAGAGATACAATTTGAGAAGTTAAAATAGGACTATCTGAGCAATCGACAATCCATTTATAATTTTGAATAGTAGTAGAAAGTGTATCAATAGTAACAGAAGTAAATCCTGAAGAAGAAAGCCAATCAAATAGTTGTCCTTCACCAAGAATACAACTAGTAGTAGAAGATATAGAAGTATATTTTGATATTTGTTGTTGAATAGAATCAGCAATAGTACATGTAGTAGGTGTAAATATATAACCATTAGGAACAATAAGATATTCACTTGTAATAGTAGGTAAAGATAATAAAGAGAATATGATATCAATAGAAGCAGAAGGAATAGAAGTTAAAGAAGGATAACTACTACAAGATTGTTTACATGTATATAAAGTAGGTTCAATAACATTCCAATGAATTATAAGTTGAGGATAATGTTCTTCAATATTATTAATAAATGATTGAAGAGAAATACTATCAGTTCCTAATAATAATACAGAATAAACATGATTATTTTGTAATTTTCCAAATAATTGATTAGCAGCTTCTATTTGTTCTTGAGTATTTGAATAAGTAGGTATATCTATAGAAGAAATAGAAAGATTTTTTTCTTGATATAATGTATTCATAAGAACAGTATCTTTATTAGGTACAACAGTACGGCTCATTTTTAATCCTCTAACATAAGCAATAATAGATCCATCTTCATTATATATATCGATATCTCCAGTAACATCAAGAGAAGCAATACTTGTTCCTTTTGTATGAATATAAATAGTATTTGAAGTAGGTTTATTTATAAAAATAAATTCTTGTATAAATACAGGTATTAAAGGTTCTGTATTAATACCTAAAGATAATCCAAATGCTTGAAAAGCAGCATCAATAACAATAGGATGGAATACACGAGTAGTATCAGGAATAGAAGTAATAGCTATACATTCACCATCTCCTTGATATAATTTCTTAATAGAACGGAAAGAAGGACCAAATTTAAGATTCATAAAACGATAAACAGCTTTATACATTTTAAGTACATCTACTAATTTTGTACAATTCTTTTTAGCTTCTTCAAGTCCATTTTCAGATAATTGATGAATAGATAAATCTTTAAGAGGAAGTATATAATGTTTTCCATTCATATAATTACTATTATTATTCATAAATTGATAATTATGATCATTATTACAAAGAGACATAGTAAGAGGAGTAGAAAGAGAAGGCCAAATCATCATTCTATTAAATGATAATTGTTGTAAATCAATATAATTAGTTTTTCCTAATGAAGAAAGTAAGGTATTATTTAATTGAATTTCTAAACTTAAAGATACATATAAAGCACCAGGTAAAACAATCATATTTTTTACTTTATGATCTTCAATATAAGAAAATTCTTCTTGAGTTAAAGTAACTTCATTATTTAATGAAGAAGAAAGAGTAGGATAAGAAGGAACATTTATAGGAACTTGAATATAAACAGGTTTTTCAACAGGTTTTTCAACTATTTTCTCCACAACTTTTTCAACTACTTTTTCAACTATTTTTACTTGAGAATTATTATTATTAAATGAATTAAAATTTGATTGATTTCCAGATAAAGAATTCTTACGATCTTCTTCTAATTGTTTTACATAATCTTTTCCTTTAAGCATTTCATCCCAAACAGGACCTCTATATCTCTTATTATGTCTCCAAGGATAAGAAGGAACCAGAGCACGACAAGGTTTTACATCATATAAACAACTCCAATTAATATCTATACCTTGTACATATAAAGATCCTAATAATTTATAGATTTCATGAACATCATTAACCTTCTTTCTTAAAGTATTAAAATAAGGTTTTGTAGGTAATTCTTCTTTAATATAACTTCTTAATACAGAATGAGGATCAATTTCAATAATTATATCACAATAAGGATCCATAAGATGAAGTGCTTTCATAAATTGAACAGTACCACGAATATTATGCCACCAATAATCTACATCTAAAGGAGTATCCACTAATGTACCTAAAGCACTACTAGCAAATATACATTGAGGAGAAGTAGTTTTTAATACAGGTAAAAGATGTTCATAGAATTCTTCTTTCATATCTTCCATATGGAAAGAATGATAAGCATGATTTATAGGTAATTTAACAAAGAAAATATTTTTTTCTTTACAATAAGTACCTACTTTATCAACAGCTTCAATATCACCAGAAATAGTAACACTAGATTTTGTATTTACACCAGCTAAAGAAATATGTTCAACAAGATTTAATTCTTTTAAGATTTCCATAGTTTGAGTATCACTAATACCAACAGCAGCCATAGCACCATATTTCATTTTTCCTTGTCCAGCAGCTCTTTCTACAGTTAATTTTGCAAGCATCATAGGATCAAAAGCACCTGCAGCTGAAGAAGCAACCATTTCACCAGTAGAATGACCCATAACAGCAGAAGGATGAATACCACAAGCATTTAATAAAGTAACTAATGATTGTTGAATTAATACAATACAAGGTAATACAATAGTAACATCCATTAAATAATCTTCTTTCATAGGTTCATCTCCAAATAAACCATAATCTTTCATTAATGATTTTCCAGATAATCTTTGGAATTCTTGATCCCATTGATCAGCAGCTTCTCTAAATACACGGAAAGCACGATATAAATATTTACCCATTTCAGGATGTTGAGATCCTTGACCACCAAAACAGAAACCTATACGAGGAGGAGTAGGGATTTTATCATTTTTAACAAAAGTTTCATTCTTTTCAAATAAATTATTTGAATCTTTTCCCATTAATACTTTTCTATATTTTTCAGCATGAGAATATTTAGAATAAGTTTGAATAGTCTCATATAATTCTTGTTGATTAATTTGAGTCCATTCTTTAATTTCTTCATCAATACCTTCTTCATAATGACTACTTAAAGGTAAAACCATATATTCAGTTTTATGTTCATTTACATTAGAATGAACTTCTAAAGAAGAATCAACTTCACGTAAAACACAATGGCCATTAGCACCACCATAACCATAACTATTAACACCAATAAGACGAAGATGACCATTCGTTAAAGTAGGCATTTCATATTCTTCAGTAGGAAAACTAAGATGTAAATTAATAGCATCTATTTTAGGATTTAAAGTATCATGAGAAGCAGTACCAAGAATACGTTTATTATATAACATTAAAGCACATTTAATAATACTACCAATAGCAGAAGCAGTTTCCATATGTCCAATATGACCTTTAACAGAACCTACAAGTAAATTTTCATGTCTACTATTCCAAACACCTTTAGCAAGAGAACTACCAATACTATTAGCTTCAATAGGATCTCCTACACCAGTACCTGTACCATGAGCTTCCATAAAGATGACATCACCCATATCTAAATGATTTTCTTTATAAACACTTTCAATAAGAGCAGCTTGTGCTTCTCCAGAAGGCATTGTAATACTCTTTGTTTTACCATCTTCATTAATACCAACAGCAGCTAAACTACAATAAACACGTTGATAATCTAAAATATGAGTAGATCGTTCAAGTAAAATACAACCAACACCTTCAGAACGAACAAAACCATTAGCTTTAATATCAAAAGGACGAGAAGTACCCGTAGGAGAAAGCATAGAAGCTTGACTAAATCCAATAAAAGGAATAGGACCAGCCATAACATTAACACCAATAACAAGAGCACGATCACAATCTCCACGTTCTAAACAACGATAAGCTACATGTAAAGCAGTCATAGAACTAGAACAAGCAGTATCTAAAGCAAGAGAAGGACCATGGAAATCATAAATATAAGAAATTCTATTAGCAATATTACCTAAAGTACTTCCTTCCATAGCAAAATGATTCATTTCATAAGGATCTTGAAACTGCATAACCATATTTTCTACAGCACCAGCACCTACAAAAACACCAATATTTGTTCCACGTAATTCATTAATCTATATATATATATAGAAAAATAATTATTATTGTTTAGAGATATTAAAAACAAATAAAAAATAATAAACTCATATTTAAGAAAATAATTGTATAATTGATTCATATATTCTATTATGAATAATTTTGAGAATATTCTTGGTAGAATAATGATAAAATTATACATACATTTAAACGTGCATCAGCAATAGTTTCATAAGCAACTTCTAAAGATAATCTTTGTTGAGGATCAAGACTACAAGCTTGTTTAGGAGAGATTTGGAAAAAAGTAGCATCGAAATTATCAATATCCTTAATAAATCCACCACGATTCGTGATACTCTTTCCAGGTTCTTTATGTCCATTAGAACAATGATAGTTACTATCCCAACGATCAGCAGGAACTTCAGAAATGACACAGTTTTTGGTCTTTAATAAATCCCAAAATTGTTGAGGAGTATTACTAGAGTAATAAGGAATATAACTTTAATATATTAAGGAAGGGATAGGAAAATAAAAGATAAAAAAAAAGTGAAAACTTGAAAAACCAAAAAAAAAACATACCAGTCTCCAGGAAAACGACATCCAATACCAGTAATTAAAATAGACATTATGTTCGAAATTACTTAAATAGTTCTATATAAAAGAATAATACATATAGACGTAGAGAAATGTGAATAAGACGATTGTGTTGAAAAAACGATTGAAAATATACAAGAAATGAATTGTAATTTCAGTAATTATTATAATTTTGATAGGTATAAGTTAACCTATACAAATAAAAAAATATGACTGATATCTAGAGAAATAAAACCAAAAAGATGATAGTACTGAAAAATAGCATAGCATTATTTTAAAACGACCTTGTTTTGGGAATATAAAAAGATGATTGGTTCTTTTTAATGGACCACCAATAGAAAGAGATGGTAGTCAACCCAGTCAGCAAATAAATTCTTGCGTTGTTATACAAAATAAACTACGTCTTAGGTGATTTGGTAGAGAAAATATTTTTTTCACTTAAATAATAAAAATTCCCATGGAGATATCCTTTAGACGTCATCAAAACCAAATGGTCATTTTCTGAATGACAAAATTTTCTTTGCATCTTGTAACCAATTGGAGATTGATTCAAGAAACAACAGAAGTTTCAAGACAAAAGAGAATTCGATACATTGTCAACAACGTCTGTATAGATTGTAGATTTACTTAGAAAACAACAGTTGCTGTAATCATTAGCAGGCTTTCAGTGTGTTTTTGAAAGACAGTTTATTATTTGTTGAATTATTTTTATGTATATTATATTCTAGAAATTATTAGTAATTTTTTATTATAAAAAAAATAAAATGAAGTATAGATTTGTATAATTGTTAATTAAAATAGATGAGAAAATAATTTTTATAGTTATTGTTCACAATGTTAGATAGATATGCGAGATATTATCATTGAAACGATATATGAGTAACGATATCATATTAAATAATGGATATATTGTATATGAAAATAAAATATGATCTTCACAAGTCTTTGTTTGTGTAATGGAACTTGAAAAATTAGAATTATATTCAAAAGAAATTTGATTATTTTCCAGAGAAGTGTTTTTCAATGTGTATTTGTGCTTTTATGAAAAGTATATGAAGATAGACTATATTTGTGACCTTATATACTTATCGTTTATATATTTAAAGAAGTTATTAACAAATAACTTTTTGATAAAGTGAGTAAAAGAGCAAACAAATTTATGTAAAGTGATCAGTCATTTTTAGATATGATAATTCAAATGACAAAATACAGATATATGAATCATGAAGTAATAATCAATCATTGTTTGTTATATATATATTTAACCAAATTGTTAGAATAATAGAGAATCCTATATCGTTTACAACGACTAAATTATTTTTATTTATAAAAAAGTGTTCTTCAAACAGTTCGAAAACAAAATATAAGATTTTCTTAGTGTTTTCATTTTGTTTTTATTTTAAAAGTATTTATTTTATGGGTAGCTATTTAAGTGTTGAAAATTTCACACAAGGAGAGATTCCTGTGGGTATTATTTATTTAGATGAATAATTGATCTTTATAGATGTACCTAATTACAATAGTGATCATCCACCTACTCCAAAGATTCCTTTTTGTGGTCCATCATTTCCAGAAATTAAACCAAAGAAAATATACAAAACGAATGCTTTAGTTAATTTGAATAAATCATCTGTATCTCTAAAGAAAGTATCAGAAGATTCAGATAAATATGCAATTTCTTTTACATGTGACTTTCAAGTGAGTGGAACTGTTCAAATATATGCATTATGTCAAGAGACTATTGATGATAATTCTGTAACTGAGAAAATCCAGCTTATTTCAACAGATCCTGGTATAGATATGAATATTTTTCTCAGATATTTATGTATATATATATATTATTTAGATGTTCAACGAACTGTAGGTATACCGATTTCTGTAGAAGCAGTATATAAATATATTATTCTTTTAAAAATCTTGTATATATATATTAGGGTAAGAATATAATAATTCAAGGAACAGAAGAGAATGGCGGGATAATTCATTTGGAAGATGTAAAATATCAAACTGTAGATACTATTCGTAATATATGGCATTTTATTGTGTGTATCTATTGAAAAATATAAGTGTTTTAAATTGTTTAGTGAATATATTTGTGATTTATTTATATTTTTATTTATATATTAATTTTATTTATATTTATGTATATTTTTATATTAATGTATTTAGTTATTTATATTTATATATTAATTTTATTTATAATCAATATATTCTTTACATTTATATATTAATATTCTTTATTTAATTTATAGTTTTACATGGAAATGATATAAATAGTGGTGTATATGAACAATATTCATATTTCCAAGTGTTGTATATATATATAGCTGAAAAACTTATAAGAAGAAAAATAATAATTTATATAAAATATAACTATAATATATTTATTAATAATTTATTGTATAGAACAAAGAATTCTATTGAAGCCAAATTAATAACTCAAAAAGTAACTCTTTATGAAAGAGAAGCGGGTATATATATATAGTTGTTCAATTAATGATATCCTTATAAAATTAGTATTTATTAAATAAGAATATATATATGATAATATAAGTAAATTAAATATATATATATATATATTTAGAACAACTTAAAGTGTCTTCTTTTTTCATTTCGGAAATTTATGGATTAAAAGATTTAAATTCAGGTATATATATAATATTATTTATTATTATTTTTTATTATTACCAATATATATTCAATATATTATTTATTCTTATTATTACCAATATATAATCTATATATTTTTATTATTATCAATATA
Organism: Blastocystis sp. Blastoise; assembly: GCA_039096225.1. Classification (NCBI taxonomy): domain Eukaryota; class Bigyra; order Opalinata; family Blastocystidae; genus Blastocystis; species Blastocystis sp. Blastoise. The sequence goes on from JBBPEB010000027.1 coordinate 998,278, forward strand.
TATATTATTCTCTATATAGAATCCGAATGTGTTGTTTGTTTAACTAATGAAAAGGACACATGTATTTTACCATGCAGGTATATATATATATAAATCTTTTTCTATATATCTGATATTTCTTATATATATATTTCATATTATTATTATTATCTTTTAAATATATATTTTTACATGTTATTTCTATAGACATGTGTGTTTATGTCACAGTTGTGCAAATACATTACGTCTTCAAAGTGAAAAATGTCCTATTTGTAGAACTTATATAAGTGAGTTAATTTATCTTTCTGTAACGCCAAGTCTTGAAGAAACAAAAAATGGACAAACAAATATTGAACTAAAAACGGTTGAATAATATATAAATTATATAAACAAAACTTGTATTTCATTTCTTCTATATTCATTGCTATGTATCTATAAAATTTTCTCTTTTATTATTGTGTATTGTTTTTATTTATTTGTGATAACTTTGTGAATGATGAATCTCGTATGTATATAATCAATATTGACAAATCGAATACGACATAATTATAAAATCGTATAATAAAATCATTTCAAGAATCACTTCCTTTTAACTACAATCATTGAATAACAAAAATAAGTAAATGATTCTTGAATTGTGAAGAAAACTCTCAAAAGAATACAAACAAAAGAATTCTACATTCATTTCTTTCAGAGTATTATTTTAAAGTAGATTCTTTCTATTGGCTCTTTTTTTAATTCTAGCCAATTACATTCGTGGAACTCATGAACAGTTTTGAAATACTTTTTTTTTATCATTATTTGATTGTTTCTTCTTCATTTTATAGAGAACTAATTGAATTGCTACGAACTCTTGGTCTAAAAGTATGTAGATACACTATATTTCTTTTTCATAATACGTCTATTATCTTTTCAACATCCAATGGTTTCTTGTCATCCTTGTATTTCTGATTCTTTTTTTCTCTATTCGTTATTATTCAAAGATATATTTATACAATCTTCGGAAAATAAAGGATTTATCTTTATTTATTTGCTTTACAGTCTCTAACTATTTTTTAGAATACTTCTTTTTATATATAGATATGGCACGTAAACGAAATTTAAATGATAATTCGAATGAAACCGATGAACATGGTGTATCAAAGAAACGTCGTGATACTGACGAGAGAATTTCAGAACTAGAAAAGGAAATATCAGAGATTGAAAATGGTACTAATAAAGACATTCAAAAGCTAAATGATTTATTAACTAAAGATAAAGAAGAAAAATGCAGAATAGCAAAAACTGAATGCTCTATGAAGAAAGAAGTTGCTGAAAAAATGTATAGTTATGCTATTGATGCTGCTGAAAAGATTTATCAAGTATGCTTTTATTTTATTTATTAAAATTTATTTATTTATTTATTTATTTATTTATGTATTTATTTATTTATTTATTATATTATTATATTATTATATTTATTTATTTATTTATTTATTTATTTATTTATTTTTTTATTTATTATAATATATTATATTATTATTAAATTTATAATTATTGTATATATGTTCTATTATTTTATATATATTCTTTTTAACTACATAGAATGACCTTGAAGAAGGGAAAAAGAAACTTATTGAAGAAATAAAAGGTAAAATACATCAATATGAAGATGGCTTTCCAGGTATATATATATATATAATTCTATGATTCTATATGTTTTTTTATTTATTATTATCATACTTATTATTATTCAATAGTTTTCAATACTATTTATACTGTTATTTTTATTGTTTTAATTCCTTTTATATATATTTATATATTTATGTCTTTATTATATATATATGTAGAAACAAGAATGAGTAGACGTCATCCCCGTACAAAACAAGATATTAAAATGGATATTCACGCTAAACAAAAGAAAGGCATATACATATAGTTTTTATTTTGTATATATGTCATTTAAAGAATAGTTATATATTATAGTAGATAATATTATAAACAATATATATATATATATAGAAGAGCCAACATTAACTTTAGGTGTTGATGAAGAAACAGCTTCTAATGATCTTTGCTTATTAAATAAAGAATATCAAGAAAGACAATCTGAATATGATATAGGTATATATATATATATTTGTATATATGATTATTATAATATTATTTATGATATTTTTAATATCTATATATATATTTTATCATTAGAATATTGTAACTTTAAATTTAAATATCAATATATATAATATATATATAATATATATAATATATATAGATCCTGTTTTTGTTGTAGCTCCTTTGTCAAGTGAAATATTATTATATGACAATATAGAAATAAAAGTAGGAACTACTCTTATTATTAAGAAAGAAGAAGAAGGTATGTAATATATATATATATATATATTTTGTTATATATATATTATATTTTATAAAATTTAAATATAATGAATATAATATATTATAGATGATGAAAATAGAAATGATGATTTTGAGAAAGAAGGTGAACTTGTTTCTATTGATGATAAATATGTATATATATATATATATATATATATATATATATATTAATAAATTCTTTAATATTATATCTAATTACCCATAATATAGTTAACATTCCGTACAAAAACAGTTAAAAAGTATAAATTAGAAATTGAAAAATTAAAACATCATAAGTATTCTTTACAACGTATTTAATTAAAAAAAAACATATATATATTCTATTTTTCATATTATTTCTATTCTTCTCTATCATGTATTTTTTTTTGTGGATTTTGTAACTTTTTTTTTAAAATTTGAAAATTAAATTGAATTAAATTATTTAAATATTCATTTGGTTTTATTGATAAAAAGATGCATTCAATATGTAATAAATATATACAGAGACAAAAGTTTTTCTAAAAACAATATAAGAATGAATGACAATAATAATATAGAAACATAATATACATAATGAATAGCAAGAAATATACAATCAATATTAATATAGATATATATATATATATTTAATCAAGTTGAAGGTCATGTTTTAAATTACGAAAATATTCCATATCTTCCGGATTTTTAGGATCAGTGAATTCTAAACCGAATCCTTTTGGCGTCGAATTAAGATTTCTCTGACTACGTGTAACACTTCGATATACATGGCTTTGAAATACATCACTTACTATACCTTGCTGATAACTATATTCATATTTAGAAAATAAATATAATGATAATAAAAAAAAATATATATAATAAATAAAATAAATAAAATAAAATAAAATAAAATTAAATTAAATAAATAAATAAAATAAATAAAATAAATAAAATAAATATAAATAAAATAAATAAAATAAATAAAATAAATATAAATAAATATAAATAAAATAAATAAAATAAATAAAATAAATAAAATAAATAAAATAAATAAAATAAATAAAATAAATAAAATAAATAAAATAAATAAAATAAATAAAATAAATAAAATAAATAAAATAAATAAAATAAATAAAATAAATAAATAAAATAAATAAAATAAATATAATAAAAACAATTAAAAGACTTACATTTCATAAGTATTTGGATTAGGAAATAATTTTTCTTCAAATGTTCTTAATTCAAACATATATTTAATATATTGAAGTGCGTTAATAATATTCATTTGACTTTCTTTCCAATCAGGTAACAATTTCTTTAAATCTACAGTTAAAGTCTAAAAATATAATTTATAGAAAGCTAACTAATAATACATATATATTTAAATGAAATATATATATATAAAACAAAATAATAAAAATACTTGAGTATCAATATAAGGATGAAACACGTCTGAAACGAATTGTACCTTAGGAGGTTCAGAAAGAACAGATTTTCTATTGAGTACTATATAAAACTTGAATATTCCACCTTGCCAAATGCCACTATGTAAGAAGATACAACAGTCCCAAACATATATATCATTCTCTCTGGGAATGGCATAAACACCTAAAAGCTTCGAAGAATACTCTTGAATAATTTTATATTGTTTAATGAGGGTAACAATTTCCTTTAAATCTGGTTGTTGGTTCATGGAGTACGAGAGAAGAAGAAATACAGAGTATAGAAAAGAAAAGGTTGCTTATCTTTCAAGAAAGAAGCTCGAATTCAATATAAAAACGAATATGTTTTTTTATATACTATTCTTAATTTTTCACTCAGATTCTAATAGATTCCCGTAAATATATCAATACTAAAAAACGAAAAAAGCAAACATCTTTTTAAAAATAAAGAATTCTTTCGAATCTGTTAAGAATTGAATTGTTTTTCTTGAAGAAATTATAAATATTTTTATTTTGATTTAAACAAGCCTTGTTTGTTGTGATTTAATTTATTATGGAAACCAGTCCTGAAAGTACGAAGGATATAACTAATCCATTAATTAATGATTTTGATGATATTGTCATGGTAAAATCTCGATCTAACTCTTTGGATATCATTTATGATATCGATACAAATGATCTAAGAGATGTATTTGAAGTTGATAATGACAAAGAAGATGCCTTTCATATAGAAGGAACGATTTCTCCTTTAGCAGATTTAAGGTATTGTTTTATTATATTAAGAATTGAATTCAATGATTATTTATAATTACTATATATAGTATGCATGAAGAAGAAATGGATAAAACTTATGAAACGTATATGCGTGATATATTTACGGATATTATTGAGCAGATTGAAAGTATTTCTAAAGACAAAGAAAATATAAATCAGAGTACGAAGATTCTCCAAGAATTAACATTAGCATTAAGTAATGAATTAGATGAAGAAGTTTCATCCACTTTATCTCAATATGTAACTATTCCCAAACAATGTCATTATTATAATGTATGTATATGTTATTTGATTGAGTTTTTCTGGATGATAAATATATATTATTTTTTATTTCTATTATGCTATTTATACTAACATACATAAAGTGCCTATAATAGTTATATATATAGTTATTATCCGATTATATAAGTGAATTAACTATAGATGATGAATTAATGAAACGATTTATTATTTCCACAAAAGGATTATTTTCTCATAATTTATTTGATCCTTTTATTACTCTATGCATCTATAAATATATTAGTATTTATATTATAATTTATTATTATTGTTATATTGTATTATTATGTAGTGATATATATATATATATACTCTATTTATTTATATATTTAGATAATAATATAGAGAAAACATCTCAATCCAAAGAAGAACGATTCTTGTATATATATAATAATAATAATAATAATAATAATAATAATAATAATAATAATAATAATAATAATAATAATAATAATAATAATAATAATAATAATAATAATAATAATAATAATAATAATAATAATAATAATAATAATAATAATAATAATAATAATAATAATAATAATAATAATAATAATAATAATAATAATAATAATAATAATAATAATAATAATAATAATAATAATAATAATAATAATAATAATAATAATAATAATAATAATAATAATAATAATAATAATAATAATAATAATAATAATAATAATAATAATAATAATAATATTAATAATAATAATAATAATAATAATAATAATAATAATAATAATAATAATAATAATAATAATAATAATAATAATAATAATAATAATAATAATAATAATAATAATAATAATAATAATAATAATAATAATAATAATAATAATAATAATAATAATAATAATAATAATAATAATAATAATAATAATAATAATAATAATAATAATAATAATAATAATAATAATAATAATAATCATAATCATAATCATAATCATAATCATAATAATATATTAATATAGTTTTATTAATTGTTTGAATTCATTACTTCGTGGGTTTAGTCGATTATTTTGGTACGATATTCACTCTTATTCTTATTTATTCCAGTATATATATATACTTATTATTATTAGATTTAAAAAATATTACATATATAATATCTTATTTGAACTATTATATATACATGTATATTTAGAGGGTTATATGATTATATAAAGAATTATGTGTCAACATATCAAGTGGGTATATATATATATATATTATTATTATATAAATATTTATATATATATAGAGATAGAAGAATATAAAGAGAATATTATTACTATATATATACAAAACCTCATTTTAACTCTTTGTAGATACTGTTTCTATTATGATTCTATAGATGATATACATATATTAGCAACTGATCTTCAACAAGTTATTAAATCATTACATATTGCTAAAGTATATTGTTTTATTATTATTTAATTATTTTTTATTATTTTTTTATTATTTTTTTATTATTATTATTATAATTATTATTATCATTATATATAGGATTTCAATTCGATTTTATATAGTTGTATAAATATACAATTGGAACATATTCATTGTGAAGAAACTCTTATAACTTATTTACATAAGTATATATATAATAGTATTATATATATATACTAATATTATATATATATAGAATGGGAGAGTTAAATATTCCTATTCCTGAAGACTTTAAATATAGGTATGATTCTATATATAAAGTCATATATATTATATATATATATAGAATTCAAGTAACTTTGAATCGTCTCTCATCTCCTGGTGGTATATATACATAAATATTTATTTATATATATACATATAATCTATATATTCTTTAATAATGCATAAACATATATTTATATATATACATATAATATATATAAACATATAACATATTTATATAAACATATATTATATATATAGGCCCATTTTTCCCTCCTTCTTCTGTTCGTAATGAAGCAAGACATACTTATGATTTATTATTCCCTGTATATATATATATATATATATAAGTATATAAATATATAAATATATAAATATATAAATATATAAATATATAAATATATAAATATATATAGGATAATATGTTTGTTCGTAAATATATTCATTATTTATTCCGTTGTCTTCATCCTTATTATGTTACGGAATCCCTCACTCTCTATTGGTGGACATTCACCACCAAAATTGCCCGCCTTTGGTATGATACGAATAAATCAGTTGCCAATTTCTTTCATGAAGAAATCAAAGCTATTTATTTATGGTGGACTTCAATTCTGTATATATATATATATATTATTATTATTATTATTATAAAGAAATATTCATTACTTTATATATATATTATAAATAACTTTTATATTTTTTTCATTTCTATATATATTTTTATTACATATTTTTTTAAAAATCTATTCTATATTTAGTGCGATATGTATCAACTTCATATTCCCACGGGAATCTATAGAATCTATATGGAAATCGTTTGTTAATTCTATAACTACTTATTATCATTCACTCTATGATTCTTTATATACACTTACTTTAAAAATACCTATAACTAATAAATTACTTCATAATCCTTCTACTTCTATTCTTCCTCCTACTCATGTTCAATCTATTATTACTACTACACTTTCTCAACAAAATATTAATTTATCTAAAGAATTAAAAGTAATTGAAGGAGAATTACCTACTACACCTGTAGATAAACATTTATCCCCTCTTCCTATACCTGAAAACTCTTCATTTATTATTAAAGAAAGTCAAAATCAAGGATCTATTGATAAAGAACAACCTTTTCATGATGAAATAGAATCAAATGAAATGAATCTGAATACTTCTGAAAATAATAAAACAAATAAAAATTCAATTTCACCTCTTTTAGATGAAATGTTTGAGCAAAATCATAGTTCTAATAAAAAAGAAATTATTTCTGAAGAACATGAAGATACTATAATTGTAAATCAACAAGAATAAATATTATATCTATATCTACTATATAATTATTGCGTTTCTAGCTATATCTCAATGATTTATTTTATATATTTATTTCATTCTTTCTTTCTCTGGTGATATCTCTTCTATCAACCTTTCATTTATTCTTATTTCACTTATTTAGTTCATTTCAATTGTATTTATAAATATATTCCTAACAAAATCGCTGTTCTTTGCTCATTTTATATTAACAAGGAAGACTATACTTTAATAACTATAAGAATGACACGACTAGGACATTATAACTTTTATATATGTATTCTAAAGATATATGAATACAATTTGTATGTGATCTATACTATTTAGTTTTTTATAAGCAGAATAGATTCTATCGATAAGACAAAAAAATATATTTATTCAACAGTCCGTATGTATTCAATTGTGTATATTTCATAATAACATATAAATAATACAAAATAGAAAAATATCAATAAACACGGAAATTTTTGTTTCTAGAGTGTATTATTTCTTGTATTCATAAATATTTTCTCATTTACTTAATCAATTATTATTGCTCATGATGGAAGAGCCCAAGCAGAGACACTCCTTTTTTCAGGTTTATGTACCCTCTCCATCTCAATCAGTATCAGATACTTTGAAAAAAAGAATTATTGAGGATCTACTTCCTGAAATAGCAAACACTTTGAAAGATTGTAAAGTGGATAGTAATGAAAGACACATACAAAGAGATTTAAACAGAAAAGAAATTTTAAAGAAAAAAGAAAATGAAAAAATGAAGTTGCTAAACCAAGATAAATCACAAATAATGCTTGACGATAAGCAAAAAAATAATCACTTAAGCTCAAAACCGATAGAAATAAATGAACAAGAATCAAGGAATCAAATTGAAGACAATAAAGGAAGTATGGAACACATTATTATTAAAGAAAATGAACAAGTTCAATATCCTATATTAAAAAGAAAGAATATTCCTCCATATGTTATTGGATATAATGAGTGCGTTCGACAGATTCAAGCTAATAATCTTCGTTTTATGGTACTTATGAGTGATGTAAAGTATGTTTTCCTAGTTATTTTTTTTTTTGAATTTCTCTATTTTTTTAATATAAAAAGAATCGTTATAACAATTATTATTTATAGACCTCAATATTTTTTAAATGATTTGATATTATTAGCTTATAATCAGAATATTCCTATTTTATCTTTACGTGGTTGTTGGAGAGATTTTGCTGCTGTTTGTAAATTAAATCGACTTTTATGTTTTGGAGTCACAAAAGTATAGATTTTTTTACAATATATTTATTTATCATATTATTTATGATTATTAAATTAATATATATATATAGGATACTATTAATAATAAGAGTTTAAAAGGGACGATTACATTTATTGAGAATTTAATTCCACCTTTAAATATTCCTTGGATAAAAAAAAATCTAATTAAATAAATAAATATATATAATAATAATAATATAGATGGTTATGTTTCTTTTCTTTATAATTCAAATAAATACATGCTTCTATTGATGCGATGACTAGTTTAATATTAAATAAAGAATATATATAGAAAACAATAATAAAATATATATAATTATTATTACGATTAAAATGTTATAAATCTAATAAATAAAAAAAAAAAAATAATCCATTCACTAATATAAAAAATAAAGTAAAATAAAGATAAAACTTAACATTGTTCTTCAAAATATATTTGAATTTGTGAAATAGATGAGAATTGACATATATAATGAAGTGCATTAATATGTTCTTGAGTAAAAGGATATTCATAATTACATGTTTTATGAATAATTTGTGATATTTGTTGAACACAAGTTATATCACTTGATAATGTATAATTCATAGCTATATCTACAATATATTCAGAAAATAAAGATACTAATAATCGTTTTATATAAATATCTTGATGAATACGTTGAATTATTTCTTTATAATATTCATCTTCTATTTTCTTTTGTTTTTCTATAAGTGAATTTGTATTTATATTTTGTCGAATTAATTTCCATTTTAATAAATGTACAGGCACATCACTAACGGGAACTATTCCTTGTAAATTAGAATCTATATATATATATATATATATATATATTAACGAGAAAAATGATGAGGAATATATTTTATGTATAATATTTATTTATAGATAGAATTATTAATATTATTAACGATTAATTAATAATTATATAATATAATAATAACAATATAAATAAACATAATAACCCATATAGAATACTTTTTCTTTGAATAGAAGTTTTTGTTATATTTATATGTCCAATAAAATCTGATAATAATTCATTTTTCATTCTATCTACACAACCAAATAACTGAGGATTCTGATCACTGACATTCGATACAGTTGCATATATACTATTATATACATCTTCTAATGTCTTTTCAGAACCTTCCTGAATAATAGTAATAAATATGAATAAAAATATGAATAGGATTAATAGAATAAATAGAATAAATAGAATAAATAAAATAAATATAGGTAAATATATGTAAATATAATAATAATAAATAGAATAAATGAATAACAAAAATAAATAATAAAAAATAATAAAATAAATGAATAATAAAAATAAATAAAAAAAAATAAATATAAATTGAATAAATACATTTGTAATAAGATTTTCCCAAGCGTCATCAAATACACCTGATAAACATGTATATAAATGTGTTCCGTTAACACTATCGTACGGAGGACAAGAAGCCATATTCGCAAAGTGTCTACTATCAGCACTTGTCATTATAAATACATCACGATTCTCAGGGAATGTATCAAACATACTTCCACTATAACATGCCTCAAAATAAATAACTAATTTCTTATACCTAAATATAAAAATAAAAATAATGATATATATACATATAATAATAATAATTTTGTTAATAATAATAATAATAATATTATTATTATTAACAAAATATCTATATATATTTATCATTATTTCTTATTAAAAAAATATTATTCATAAAATAATATATATATATATATATATATATATATATATATATATATATATACATATTAGAATACCACATTTTATTGATAGTTGAAAACATTTGTTCTTTTGTTAATTCAGTTTTACCCACAGAAACAGATCCGGAACTACCATGATCCATATAATATAAAAATACATTATCATTTTCAGTACTATTTAACACTTTAGGATTTTCAATACCTGTAGCTTTCGTAACAGCAGCTGCATTATTCGTTAATATATTCATATAGATTTGAGCAGTAACATCCTTATCTTTATAATCAATAAAATCTCTACATTCAGCAGCAAAGTCTTCTCCTTCTCCTTCTGAAGGAGAAGTGAAAATCTTTCCAGGAAACGGATTCTCCTCAGAATCAAAATTATCAGTAAAGGACATATAAATAATATGATCCTTATCAAATCCATTACGCCTTAAGATCTATTTATGAGAATTAAAAGATAGAAAACAAAACAAAAACATTTTTCGAAAAATAATAAATACAGCGTATGCACGACAAACAACGGATGTAATACTATAGTTTTTGTATTTGTCAAATGCACTTAATAAAACAGCCCAATTGCTTGCTTCTACAAACGAAAACAATAATAGACAAAAGATAATGAGTTGAGAAAAGAATCTCATGTTACAAGAAGGAAAAATAAAAAAAATTAACAACAAGAAAAATATTAAATTAAAAAAAAAACAAATTTCTCTGGGGAACCATAACAAGAACCACAGTTCGCCTAATTTCAAGTAAGATTTGAACTACAAGGAAGTCTTTTTTCCCGCCTTGAAAACCTAGGAATACACATGAAAATGACTCTGTTGGGATAATATGTTTGTTAGGAGGGTTTTTGTTAGAGATTTACAAAAAACCGTATATGAATATATCACCGGTTTTTTTTTGAGAAAACCGTATATACGGTTTTTTATTTTACTTATATCTCTTTTAATGTTTTTTTTTTATTGTTTATTAATTATGTATATTCATAAGAATTATAGTTGTAATAGAAAGAAACTTAGAAAAAAAAGAAACAATTCCATTTGTTGACATTGTTCACAAAGTATCTTCGAATTTATTGTTTACTATATTATGATAATGTTAATTATGTTATGTATATATGTAAAAACTAATATTGTTGAAATACTCATGATATAAGTACTATTTTATAAGCAATTAATTATTTAATTTGATATTTTTTATACTATAATATTTCTCCTTTACTATAAATGCTATTTAATACACAATAAACTAATATAATCAACATTTGATGAGCTTTAAAAAACTACATATTCTGTGAAATGTTTTTAATATCTTTCAGATTAATGTGCTCTATCATGTCAACATCTTCATAAATAATTACATATCATAAATGATAACTGATATTACATTTTCACTAATTGTACATTGATTCTATTTTTATTTGACTCATTAATAGTAGTAATGATTCATTTATACTTTATATCTCTCTATATAAATATTTCATGCTTTTAATATAGCTATAACTAGTATTTAAGAGAATAAAAAACATCATTCATTTTATGATAGATAAATTTCAATGAAATTATAATAATATTATAAAATACATTGAGAAGTGATGATATATATCATATTATGTAATTATTTATAATATAGAGTCAAATATAGCCGATAATGTAAAAAAATGTTATAGTCACGGATTCATTGTATTTCCAAAAGAAGTTACTTCATTTTATATTGATAAACGCAGATTAGAGTATTGAATAAGAACAATTAACTGATTCAATCAAAATGGACAAAAAGTGATTACTATCAATAGAGTTTAATCTACCCATAACTTGCTTGAGATTATCAGAAACAGTTATTATATGTTTGTAATATGACTAGATTAAGCTTAAATCTCTTTATTGTCTATATAATCTAATTAATAATAAAATATTTCTAAAAGAATATCAAGAAATAACTTAAATATATGAATAAGCCTGATATAACACTTATAAAACAAAAAACAATTTTAAAAAATTAATATTTGACTTTATATAAGTAAAATAAAATTCATATACGGTTTTAAAACCGAATATGGAATTTTGACTGAGAAATGAAAAAACCGTATATACGGTTTTCTCTTAAAAAAAGCGGTGATATATTCATATACGGTTTTTTGTAAATCTCTAGTTTTTGTGACAAATGCTTACATAAACAAGGGAAAACAACAATATTTATTTAATTAGCATTATTTCATTAATGGTGAAAGAAAAGGAGTTATTTGATACTGATAAATTTAATATATTGAAAGAGGATATCAATGTATATGAAGAATTGATGAAAGACGTAGTTAATGTTTTCTCAGCTGTAATGAATCTTGGGATTCATTCTGGAATGTCAATTAATAGACTTATTAAGCATATTGGAAATGATTGTATTGAAAAAGAAGGTGAAAAAAATGAATTTGAAAAAAATGTGTTTATGAAAGTAATAATTATGAGAATATGAAGATGGGTATGAATAATAATAATGATAATGATATGGATTTGATACGATTTACGAATAATGGTCCTATATTTCAAATATCGAAATCTGTTTTAGATTCTTTGAAAGGTTCTTTTATTGAAGAGCAGCGTGATGAAGAAAAAAGAACGAATGATGGATCTATATATCTTGATTATCCTGGAAAAGATGTTTTTATTTATTATTTATTAGATTATGTGAATGGAGAGAAAGTAAATTTTGATTCTTTTTCTTATGAAGAACAATTAGGATTATTAGATTTATTTGAATTTTGTGGCTTAGTGATTCCTTTAGAATTAATAGATTGTAGAGAAAGAAGAGATACTAAGAAAAAGAAATATGAATTAGATGATAAAGTTGATTTGATTATTACTGGAAAGAAAAATGATATTATAAAGAAATATTTAATAAATAATAATTTATGGATTGATTGTATACTAGAATATGATAATGGATTTATTGATTATAATCATATAGATGATAGTTTATATATGAATAAGGAATATGAATATATTGAATATATTATGGAACTTGCAAAGAATGGATTCTATATTATAAATAATGATAATAATGTTGATAAAGAAGTATTAGAGAACGAAATATCTGAATTACTGAATATAAATGAAATAGATTTAGATTGTGGAAGATAATTACCTATAATTTTTGCGGAATCTACTATTCTTAATAAAGTATTAGAGATACCTTTAGTCAGTTGGTTAGGGAAAGAGAAAAGATGGAAATTATTATTTAGGTATATTTTTATATTGGTTTATTTGTTATATATATATATATATATATATTAATGTAATAATATATCTATCAATATTTTCTATTTAGTAATAAATTAATTAAACTATTTATAAGCATATAAAAAGAATAATTTGTTAATTAATGTATATTATCATATATATAGAGCAAGTGAACATAATTATTCTGGGGAAGAATTTAATAGACTTTGTTATCATCATGGAGAAACAGTGACTATAATTAAACATATAGGCCATGATAATCATATTAATATATTTGGAGGATATACAGATCAAAATTGGTCTCAACCAGTTTATAATAAGAATTATGAAAATGAGTTTATTTTTACAATATGTAATGAACATAATATTCCTCCTACTAAATATGATTATTTTGGTGGTCCATGTTGTGGTCGTTGGTGTCACTTACATAATAATGGTCCTTACTTTGGAGGTTATCAAGATATCCGTATATCAGATTTTTGTCATACAAATCATTGTTCTTGTTGTTCTACTAATAATTTTGAAACTAAAAAAACTTCTAAAAAATCCTCATTATTTGTAAATACTAATGATGCTGATTCTACTAATTACTTTACAGTAGAAGATTATGAAGTATGGGAAAGAGCCTAAAATATATTTATATATCTATTCATTATGTTTTTTTTATTGATTCAATTATAGTTATTTTCAAATTTATATATCAGTATATTGTTGTAATAAAATTTTGTTTAATATTTAAATGAAACGAAAGAACTTTTATGTTTAATCAAATAGTAACAATATATATATATATAATAGATTGCACAAAAATGTTTTGTATTCAATATATTTCAAGGTCAAAGGATAGAATTGATATATAATAATTGTTCGAAAAATATTAAAAAAAAAAAAAAGTGTAATTAGTATTCAATTGTATTAATATGTTCTGAAAAGAAATCAGTTGTTTTCATGGAAATTGTATGCAAAAGAGGAATGTATTGGATAAAAAAATGTTTTTTGATTGAATATATAACAAAGTAACTTATTTTTATAATAAATATAGAAGTAGAAATAAAAACAAATTAAGATGAAAAATGATATGTAATATAATAAAAACAAACAAGAATGAATAAGAAATAGATTATATATATATGCTGATAATAATCGTGATTATTCCTTTTTTACCCGTTTAATTCGTGTATCTCGTGGGTCAAAACCTTCTTCGTTACTTCCATATATAGCCCAAGACTATACATATATAGAGTATAACATAATAATTAATGAATATTATATATAGAGAAACCATAGAAGATAATAATAATAAAAATAATTCTAATATATATAGATATATATTTATATACAGGTGTAGGAATAGAATAATCCAAAGCTGAAAATTCTTTTCCTTCTTCTTTCCATACTTTATATAATGATTGAAATCTATATATATTTATATATAATTATATATATGATTATCATCACAATTATTATAATTATTATCTGAGATATTGTTATTATTAATAATTCTATTATTATTATTATTATTATTATTATTATTATATATATATATATATATATACTTATCAAAATCAATCCATGTATACCATTCTCCGTTAATATGAAATTTCTTGTGAGTAATTAATACACTACAACTATGAGCATGCTCGCAACACAATTCATAATCGTCCAATAAGGAAGCGAGTTTCACACCGTATTCTTTTACCTATTATATATATTATTAATATTATTATTTCTTTAATATATATAATTATAATATATATATATAGTCACCATTATTAATATATATATATATATATATATATATATATATATACTTCAGAATGCCAAGGGCAGTTTTCCATCGATAATCGACATCCCTGACCAGAGAAAGTCATTCCTATATATATATATATATAAATAATGAAAATACACAAATTAATTAATTCAATGATAATAATAATAATAATATTAATAATAATAATAATAATAATAATAATAATAATAATAATAATAATAATAATAATAATAATAATAATAATAATAATATATATATACCTTTTAATTCAATAAACGAAGGTTGTGCTGTTTCCGCAAGTTTAGCAACTCCCTCTATATCATCCATATTATAACCTTTAACTAAAGTAATTCGAAGAACAGTTCTCTCTTTTCTTTGACTTAAATTTTGAATACTTTTTAAAAATCGTTCCCAGTAATCTCTGAATAAAGGTCGGTCTAATTTACGTAGTCCCGCGGGAGTACTTCCATCGAGGGAGAGATAGAGTTGTGTTACTGGATTTAATTTTAATAATTCGTCAGGAAATTGAGAATTACTAACTAAAAATGAAGATGTATGATGCCTATATATATGTATATATATATAATAAAATATTATATAAAAAAAACAGTTATATAAATGAATTATAAATATATATAAAATAATGACTTTAATATATATTATTATATATTAATACATGATATCAAAACTAGTAATAATAATAATAATATTATATATATATATACTCATGAAGAAGATCGATTAGTTTATTGATTTGAGGATACATAATAGGTTCTCCAATAAGAGATAAAGCGCAATGTTTAATACCCATGGCTTCCTTTAATCGTGAAGTATCTACACCTTCAGAACCTCCAAATATACGTAATAACTTCTATATATATATATATATAGAGGAATATGAATATGAAGAAGAATAATTATATTGATTGAATATAATATATATAATAATAATTATTATTATATATATTGTAATAATAAGCCTAATAATAATAAATATATATATATATATATATATATACTTGATATCCTTGGATCATTCCTGGTAATATATCTTCAGCATTATCTTCTTTCCATTTCCATTCTCTCCCCGTGGGATTACTGTGATGACGCCAACAGAATAAACAACGGTTAGCACATGCTAATGATGACGTAGCTTCCATGCATGACGCACTATTTAAACCATAAAACGTATGCTTATAACAAGCGCCATTCCCGCGGAGATGTGTCTTTGTCCATCGACATAACTTTACTGCACTATATATTAGTATTATTATTATTATTATTATTATTAATATTAATATAATATTATTATTAATATAATATTGAATATGGATACAATAATATTGAATATGTATAAAATACTATATATATATATACCTATGTGTTCCAACACATATATAGCCCTGTTTTGTAAGTATTTTACGAAGTGATGGAGTCAATTGCTCATTCTCTCCCTATACAAATATAATATAATATAATATAATATTATATAATATAATATTATATAATATAATATTATATAATATAATATAATAATATATATAATGACAGAAAAAACTATATATATATACATTAACTATTTCATCTTCACCAAATGCAAGATCTTCAATATCCCCTATATATATATATATAATATTAATAATAATAACTATAATAATAATAAAATACCTTCATCAGCTTGGTCTAATTCTCTATATATACATATAAATAATAAATTTAAAAAACAATTATATATATATAATAAATTTCATAATTTTACCTTTCTTCTTTTTCCTTGTACCATAATTGAATACGTCGTTTGACTTTAATGGGGAGGAGACTTCGGACTCTAAAGGTAGGGAATAGATTATATATAAAATAAGTGAATTTAATTGAAATTATTAATATATATATAGAATAATAATATATTCAATATACAATAATAAATATTATTACTATATATATATACGTTTCAAGAATAGGAGCAATAGTAATATCTTTAATATCATGTTCAAATCCTGTTTTAACGGATTTTGTACCTACGCACGTGCAGGAATCTTCAGAATTTGTACACGAACACTCTTTCGAAATATTATCTTCTTCTTTAGAACATGTACATTGAGTTTCTTCTTTTGATTGGATAGAAGTCACCTGCTCATCGTTTACACTTGGAGAATCCACGGTTTTGATTGGTTGCTTAAGAGGAACAAGAGAGGGATATATTAAATAAATAATATTTGTTAATAAATAAGAAGTCCAAGCTGATACTATATTTGTCTTATCTGTTAAACAATTATAAAAATCATAATCAATGAGTTCTTTTGCTCCTAAATTACAGAGATTCAAATAAACAGAAGGACTATATATTAAAATAATAATAAAACATATATATTATATATAATAATAATATATACATTTAAAAGAATATATATATATTTAAAATAATAATAATAATATATATATTCAAAATCACAATAATATATTTAACAAAATAATAATAATATATTAACAAAATAATAATAATATATTAACAAACAAAAAAAAAGATATATTTAACAAAAAAATAATAAATCATAAGCATACCAAATTGTACAATCCATTTCAACGTTTGTTAATACGCCTATATATTTCCCTTTAAGTGTGCTATGTGGATATCGGTGGTCTCCATCCTTATCTTCTATATCAATCAATAAATGAGGATGTTCTTCAGTAGTGAGATCGCTATTATGATCAGGCAAATAAAAAAGAATGATATCCTCTTGAAGAAAGTTGTCGAGACTTATTTTTTTGTTATTGATATTCTCACTTCTGTACTTGATAGGAAGACCAAGAGAGGCACATTTATTAAAGCTTTCATCGATAATTTTAACAGAAGTTGCATCCTGATCACTTATTTGCATCCAACTATTAATTAACATAGAATTTGACTATGATTTGACTTACAGTAGAACAATTTGAATCATTGATATTTGTTATTTCAAATAGAAAAAGGGTCAAGAAAAATTGTTTATGGATCGAAAAATATTATTTTTCAGCGACATTTGTATGCAGAATCGTAGAACTAGAGAAATTTCATTTTTAAAGAATTTCGTTTCTTTTAAAGTGTAAAGAGGTAAATTTGTGTTAATATATACATCTAAATAGAATAAGTAGGATCTAGATTGTTTCATAGAGCTCTCATGTCCTCATTTAGAAAAAAATTCCATTTTATTTGTGATCGATGATGTGTTTTTTGAGATACACAAGTTCTGTAGACAATATAGAGATAAAAATATATTAGAATAATTGATATATAAAAGGAAAAAATGAATAAAATATGATTTCCATGAGAAATATAAAAAATATAGTGAAATAGGATATTTTCTCACGGGATATCGAATAAATATGGATAAGACATTTTTTAGATATTGTTTTTATATCATTTTAAGTTGAATAGAGTATCCGTAATCTTCTTTTTGTAAGTTTGATTAATTTTTCAATATTAGTTTATCTAGGGTTGTGAATAGAAAAGATGAATTCTATAAAATATGATACATTTGCTTCTGAAGTTGAGAAATTGAGAAGTTGTATAGATCAGAATAGTCAATTATCTGGACATATGTGTGAGGGACTTGATGACATGAATCAAAAATTGAGTTCTATTGAAAAATATATGACCAAATTTAATTCTGATATTTTACCTTTAAAGATAGCTAGAGGTAACTTGAGTGATTATATGGATGAACTTAGTCAAATTCAATATCATTTCGATACAGTTGCTCGTACTGCTGCTTCCTTAGAAGTTGGAAGTCTTCCAGCTCACCCTAAAGAGTATGTTTTATTATTGATTTTTTATTTTTAATAAATATTTATGTATATATTTTTTTGTTTTGTTTATATATTTTTTTGTTTATATATATGTTTATGTATATTTATTTATATATGTAGATATACAGATGCTATGATAGATGTTCATAATTCGATTTTATACTTAGAACCTCATCCTGAATGGAAGAGTCAACCTCATACAATTAGTTTATTAATAGATATTAATATAAGATCTTTAAAGGAATGTACAGAAGAATTTAATAGATATCTTTCAGGTGACAATGTATATATATATATATAGAAAAGAAATATTATTATTATATATAATGGTAATAAGATTATTATAATGTTATTTATAATGGTATTCATAATAAATATAAACTAGTATTATTATTATATATATATATTCATAATAAATATATACTAATATTATTATTATTATATATATTCATAATAAATATAATATTAATGATATTATTATTATATATATTCATAATAAATATAATACTAATAATATTATTATTATATTTATATTCATAATAAATATAATCATACTAATAATATTATTATATATATATTCATAATAAATATAATACTAATAATATTATTATTATATATATTCATAATAAATATAATACTAATGATATTATTATTATATATATTCATAATAAATATAATACTAATAATATTATTATATATTTATATTCATAATAAATATAATACTAATAATATTATTATATATATATTCATAATAAATATAATCATACTAATGATATTATTATATATATATAGATCATAACCAATGAGACTAATCCTCCTAGTGCTAATACTTCTGTTGCTCTTAACGGTATTCCTAATGATAAGATCGAGTATATAAAGACTATTATTGATACTATGATTACATGCCAAGAAACATCACTTGAAACATATTATATACAAGCAAGAAGTAAATATTTTATTAATGTTATTGATTATTATGTTAATGCCAAAATACAAGATAAAAAGTATGTTTTTATTATTATTGTGTTCTTTATTATTATTATTTGAATGCATTATCTATTCTATTTTGTTTATATGTATATATATAGAGAAGATACAATGTTACAATCCGTTGCTTATTGTTTTGCTCATTTATATGAATATGTTACTGTATATATTTTATATATTAATATTTTTTATGTTATTTTTATAATTATTTTTTGATATTTTTATAATTATTTTTTGATATTTTTATAAATATTTTTATAATTATTTTTATAAATATTTAGAGTGAATGGCAATTATTATCTTTATTATTTTCTGATGAGAAAGCAAATGAATTGATTGGACAAGTCCTCGCGGAACCTATTCATTATGTATATTCTTATATTATATATATCTTTTATCTTTGTTTTATCTTATTTTATCTTTTTTTTTTCATTTTTTTTCTTATTTTATCTTTATTTTATCTTTATTTTATATTTATATATTTATATATATATAATAATAATCTTATTCATTCAATTTATATTCTAATATACTTTTCAAATAAATTAAATTTTTTTTTTAAATAACTGAATACTATTATATATATATATAGATTGAAAAGCAACTTTCTTCTTCTTATATGTCACTTCAAAAGCAATCTTCGGTCACTTATGAAGATATTAATAATATGATTATCTATATATGTGATGGTCTATTCTCTCTCTCTAATGCTCTTCCTCTTTATACTAAATTCTTAACTGTATATTATTTATATTATAATATTATTATTTATTAGTAATATTAATTTTATTCTATTTTTTTAGAATATTAAATTCTACATTATTCTACACTTTATATATATATATAAATTATAATATATATAGTCTGTCAATAGTGAATCCTTATTAGATATGATTAATAATATTCTTAAAGATTTACATGTTTATGTATATACGTTATTAGTTAAATCGGTAACACAATTACAATTATATGGAGAAAAGAATTCGATATCTATCTGTGACGATGGCTCTGTCAATAAAGTTACAACTACTGTATGTATTATTATTATTATTTAGTATTATTATTTTTTTTATGATTATTATTTAGTATTCTTATAATTATTATTTAGTATTATTATTATTATTTAGTATTATTATTTTTTTTATGATTATTATTTAGTATTCTTATAATTATTATTTAGTATTATTATTATATTATATAGTTACTATCCTTAATATAATTATATATAATAATCTGTTAATATAGGCGATTTCTTTATTAAGTGAATTAATGCCCTATATAAAGATATTACCTGATATATTATTACCTTATGAACAAGTAGATATCCCCGATAAGAAGTTCTATGTATTCGATGATGCTGTTCAACTCTATTTTAGTATATATATATATATTATTATTATTATTATTGTTTTATTAATCAAATTATATATTATTATATATATACATTGTGTTTAGTATATCTTTTTTTCATTATATATATAAATATAAATATCTATATATGTATATTATATACATATATATATAGCTATTTATCTTGCTCGTCTTCAAGAATTATTAAAATGTTCTGCTAAAAATAATACAAATGTCGTTTTATGTCATTTTTATCTTGCTAATAACTATGATTATGTGTATATATATATTATTTACTTTTTATTATTTATATAATACTTATTACAAAAAAAATTATTACTAAAATTATATATATTATATTTATTACTCAAATAACAATTATTATATAATAGTTGTGAACATTTTACAAGTATTGCTTCTTGTGTATCTCAGAATATGTTAGATATGTATAAGGACTTATTTAATGATGAATTCAAAAACTATGAAATATTAACGTATATATTATAAATCATTCTATATTTTATTATTTATTAAATAATATATCTTTATTTAAAACACAATATAGTTGGTCTAAAATAAAAGATATTTTATCTTCTGAGCCAGATCTCGTCTATATATCAAATGATAAATTAGATGAAGATTCTAAAGTAGCTATTAAAGATGTCTTCAGAGTATATACATATATTAATATTAATCTTATATATATATCAAATATTATTTTTTTTTAACAATATACTATTGTATATAGTCATTTATTCATAAATTTGATCAACTTATTGATGAAGAATCTAAATGGACAATTGTGTCTCAGTCATTAAAACAACGATATATGGATATTATTCTACCTATAGTACCTCTATATCAATATGTCTATGAAAAGTATATTCATTATATTCAGTTATATATTTTATTATTATCATTATTGTGTTTATATCCTATTTATATATATTTTTTTAAATATATAGATATGCAAACACTCATTTCACAAAGAAAGGTGTGAAAATCTACTTAAAATACAAGCCAGATAATGTTGAAAATAGAATCAAAACACTCTTCTTTTCTTCTAACTAAGTTAAAATTATATAGCTTGTATATATTTTTGTGATATCGAATAGTTATTGTACAATAATTAGATCAACTTTTTTTTTAGTATTTTTATATATATATTTTCTTGTTGCAAATTGTCTTTTCTTTATTGTATTATCATTATAAATCATCAATCAATAATTTGGTTTTGCTAAATTTATTTTTTTAAATATCAGAAAGAAAATTTAAAAAATTGTATAAAAAAAATTAAGATTAAAAAACGAAATGAGTTGTGATGCAGAAAGTATTAAAACGTAAATAATTCATTTTTGAGTATAGCATATCATATTATAGTCCCTCGTTCACGTGGGGAGAAGATAAAGAGATCTTTTACTCAAAATTAGTTCCATGGGTCAAAGCAATTGTTGAAAATGAATCGGATTATGTTGCTAATTTATCCAATATTGCAGCTGCCGTATATTCTGCAATCAAGTAATTTTGGTTTTTCTAATACTAATTAATACTCTAAAGACAATCTCGTGGCGAGACAGGTACTAATTGGTATGGATTCTATATAATGAGACAAAATAAAGGAAAGTCTCAACTTGTATTTGGTTATAAATTTATTTATTGATATTCATTAATGCTCTTATTATAGGTTTTGGGACCATTTAATGGGAAGATAGCTAGTCGAAGAATTAATTTAGAAAATGGTGTTTGTGGAGCTGCAGCAAGAACTAAAAAAACTCAAGTATGCATATAATTGATAGTATCTATATAGTCAAACTAATTTAGAATATGAATAGAATAATAAAATATATATATAGTTAGTAAAAGATGTTCATAAGTTTCCGGGTCATATTGCTTGTGATTCGAATTCGAATTCTGAAGTATATATATATATATTTTTTTTAATAATATATTTTTTATTATTAAGCGTATATATAAATTTTATAATTCTATGTATATATAAATATAATAATATTGTAGTTGGTTGTTCCATTATTTTATAATGAGA
The DNA here is from genome assembly GCA_039096225.1 of Blastocystis sp. Blastoise. Lineage (NCBI taxonomy): Eukaryota > Bigyra > Opalinata > Blastocystidae > Blastocystis > Blastocystis sp. Blastoise. Next base: position 1,022,183 of record JBBPEB010000027.1, read on the forward strand.
ATGTTGTAGGTGTTATGGATATGGATTCCCCTCTTCTTGGAGGATGGGATGAAGTATATTCTATATATATATATATATATATATATATATTAATAATCGTGATTATTATATAAATATATTATAATTAATTGTTCTATTGATTTGTTTTTTTTTATAATTTATTAAGATATATATATAGACAGATCAACATTATATGGAACAAATTGCTTCTATAATTAGTACTGTATATATATACATATAATAATAATAAATAATGATAAATATATGTATAGTCTTGTGAATGGACAAATGAATATAAGCGTATATATATATATATATATAATAAATAATACTAATAAAAATATATATTTACTTATAGCATCAAAGTTTTGTGTCAAAATATAAAATTAAAGTTGTGTATTCTTTATATACATTTATTCTTAATAGAATAGTAATGAAATCTATATTTCGTGATATACATATATTTAGTTTTGTTTGTATATAATAAAAAGAGTATTATTAATCAAAACAATACTATTTATGTATATAAATAATTTTAGATAATAATATATACAAAAAAAATATTAACACAAATAATCATATAAAAATATATAAATTAATATTCAATATCATTTTTTTGAAGGAATAATTGATGTTTATTTACAGCCATTCCTATTCTATTTTCAAGTCCACAAATAATAGTAGTATGATTGATATATTTTGTAATACCTTCAATTTCACCTGTACCTGCATATTCACCTTCCCAAAGTTGACCTAAAGTATCTGAATAATAATATTTACCTATAGTAAATTCAGGATAAGATTCAGGAACACTTGCAAATCCTTCAAAAGCAACTGTTACTATACCTTGCTCTTTATGAATAGCAGTAATTAAACCAATTGGAGGACTAATCACATCACCTATATGAATTGCTAATATAGGCTCCTATATACAAATAATAATAATAATAATTATTATTATTATTATAATTATTATTATTTGAATCATGTTAATAGAATTATTATTTGAATCATGTTAATATATATAATAATAATAATAAATATTTTTATAAATATTTACATCTCTAGCTGTAAGACTTTCCATTAAAAAGAATTTTCGATAATTAACAACTGAAATAGCAGCCCAATAATAATCACGTTTCTAGGTATATAATAGTATAAAAATTAATTTTTGAATGATAATATATATTATTTTTAACAGTTAAAATAATAAAGTAATAATAATAATAAACATAATAATAAATATGAACATAATAATAAACATAATAATAAATATGAACATAATAATCAACATAATAATAAATATGAACATAATAATCAACATAATAATAAATATGAACATAATAATAAACATAATAATAAATATGAACATAATAATAAACATAATAATAAATATGAACATAATAATAAACATAACTATAATAATAATACTATATACAACATCAGGGTTAGGTCCAGTAATAACATATTCGGGTCCTAAAGGTCGTATGTCTAGAGAAGGTAGGACTTCAGCCATAACAAAGCACATACTTCCTCCATCTAATATATTACTATAAAATAACTATATATATATAGATAAACAGTTTTTTAAATAATTATGAATATAATAAATAAAATAGTTTGAATAATAATATAATATATTGAGAATAGATCTTATAAAAAGAATAACTTGAATACTATTGCTTTATACATAATAAAAAGCTAAATATAATAAATAATATATATATATACTCCAAATCTAGTTTCACTGAGAATATACATATATATAAATGCATATAATCCTTGAGGAGTTTTCCCACTACCGCCACCATCCTGTAATACCGCGTAATCACCAAATTCTAATTGATCAGATTCCTGTATGTATATAATAACAATATAAGATAAATAATAATAATAGAATCTAAAAAAATGAAAATAAATAATAATAATAAATTGAATATAAAAAATAATATACTTTATTATATTTAATAAGAAGAGCTACAAGTCCATTTGATATAATTTCATCAACATAAGTCACAATAGCTACTTCATGGTTCAAACTATATATATATATATATGTAGTTATTGATAAAAAAAGGTAATATATGTAGAATAAAAATTAATTAAAAGCAATTTTTATTTCAAGATAATCGTGATTATTTCACATACTTATCCATATCAAAAAAGCCCATACTTCCATGATGTGTATATTCAATTCCTTCTTTAAATGTAATTGTATTATTTTCAAAAGTAGCTAATATAAATCCGATAGTATCTGTTTGACCAGCTATAGGAGGCCAAGATCCTGCATGTGCAAGAATAAACCTTGTAGATGATAATCCTTTATATATATATAATAGTAAGGTTATATATATATATGAATAAGTTTTATTAATTATAGTACATAATAAAAATATTAAAAAATATATATATATACTATAAATAATATAAAAATATTAAAAATTTATATATATACTATAAATAATATAAAAAAATTAAATAAAAAACATACATTTATATACCATAAATAATAACAAAAAATCTCGTAAAAAACATATATATATCATAAATAAATAAAAAATTTTGTAAAAAATAATAAAAAACATATATATATATACCGCAAATAGAATGAAAAGTTCTATCCGGTGAATATCGTTTGACATCTTTGATTTCTACTCTTAATGTTTCTCCTTCTCCTTCTCCTTCTCCTTCTATACATCCTACTGCTGCTGTAAGGTCATTATTTGTACCAAAAAATGATACACATAAACAATGATCATCTAAATTATCAAATTCAGGTTGAATACTAGTTCCAACAAAATATTTACCTCCTTGTCCTATATATATATATATATATATATATTATAGAAACAGAATAGATCAAAAAAAATAAAAATATATATATATATTATTTTCAAGTATACCAAAATGAACAGTAATATTATCATGATCATCAACATCTACAGTCAATGGTAATAACTCGTTATAACTAATACTGACCACAATTAACAAATTATCATGGATTGTATGCATTTGATCTGGTTGACGACCATTTGGTAAAGAAAATCGCTCTTCTTTACGAACTGTTTCATCATCATTCAATAGAAAAACGCGAATAATTCCATCATAACTCGAAACAAGAATATGTTCGTTGATAGCAGCTACTTGAAGATGTTTAGCCTGTGTCTCACGTTCAATAAAAACATCTTTATATATAGAAAAACCACCTCCTACTTGAATAGTTCCATCATTATCTAAAGATACAGTTGAACCTACTTGAAAATGTGAGTCAGAAGTATTATAATTAAAATTAGAAGTTAGCGGAACTGCCCATGGAGACTTAATCTATAGAGAAAATGGTAGAATAATAAAAAACTTTTTTTTTTTCTTAAATCTTACTTTTTCTTGAGAAAATGACGTATTTCTGATAGTAACAGACATTTGAACAATAGAAATGATAACTGCAGCAACAGCAACACATAATGCTATGAAATAATACTTCTTTGACCTCTCTCCAAAAGGATCCATCATCGTTTCTAGATTCATAAATATTATTTCAATAATTAGTATACATATAGTATATCTCTATAAGAACAAAAACAAATAAAATATAAATTAAAGAGCAGCAAAAAAGTAACAAAAATAAAAACAGAAATAAGAGTAAACAGAGTTAGGGTTTTAACCAATGAAATCATTTTTCAGAACTAGAATTTTCAGGAACTTTCTTCAAAAATGAAAAATGGATGCCATTTCTTTATTTTCTATTCATTATTTTAAGTCTATATAGAAAGGATAGTACATAATAGAGTATGCCGATATGCTCAACTACATATAAATTTGAATCTTTATGTCGATATTCGTTTGGAAACAAGTTTTAAACTTGTTAGCGGCAGTTGTCATTTATAGTATGTTACTCAAGAATTCTTGTCTATCCAAGAATATGAATAGATTCACGTTGTTGGGTGATGCATAAAATAGTCTATTTCAATGATTTTCGCTATATTTTTACCAATTACACGTTCGTTATCATATATTGTGAATAGAAAAGTTCCTTTTCGTAGTTTTTATAGATAGATGAAACATAGCTTGTTCATAAAAAAATAATTACAAAAGTTAAAGTTGAGTATCATACCTAAAAATGTAGAGAAAATAAACGTTTATTTTAAAGATGACGTTTTTAGGTGTCAAAAAATTATGGAAGAGGTATTTGTTTATAAAATTCAAGGTGTCAATCAGATTGTGACTAATTGTGATGGTGCGTCAAGTCGATATTTGACATAATGATGAATAATTGTGAAATATGTTGTAATGTAAATTCGATTTAATTCTCAGTATTTCAGAGTTGGAAAGATGTGAGATTTTGGAAAACGATAAGGTAGTTAATTTAAATGAATATGTTCTTCATCAACAATCTTCGCTTAATTGTTGTTTGATTGGTGAACAGGTTTTCATGAAATTTGAGTGTTTTGTTTTTATTGGAGAACCATTATTTCATTATTCTATTGGTTGACTTAGAATACCATTTTTAGAAGACCAATCAGAAATGATTTTTCTTAAGTATTTTTTAGTATTTATATGTGATTTATGGCTTCGTTGATAATTGTGATCAAATCTAAAATATAGAGTTAAGAATGATGATAATCGTGAATAATCTTCTTTATTCATTTAAATATGGAATAATCATTTCCCCTTAATTATTGACATTATTTAGCTGAATTAATGGTAAAAAGACACTATTGTTTTTTTATGCCTTTCCTATTGCATAGTGATTTAATCAATACGGATATATGAAAATCGTTTATTTACTGCTATTTCTTCTATTGTTTTACACAAGTATATTATTTTACTATTTCTTTAATAGACATTTCATGATCATCAATTATTGTATAGTAGCAGGGACATGCTGTAGTTCTGAGATTTCATTGACAATTATCAAGCAATACTCGAAGTCTCCTCAGGAAGAGTCATTTGAAGTTTGGGAGGGAGATTCTACAACTGGTCATCTTGTTTTTATTGTTCAAGGTAATGAATCTGATGAATCACAGCAGCGAGAATGGAGTACTTGTATTCGCAATGTTCCTCATACAGTTATATTGAGAGATAGGTATTTTTTTTATCAATTTCTTTTTTTTTAATACAAATTTTCAATAGATCTATATTTATTATATTATGATTTATTATATAGTTATGGTGATGGATGGGGTTCACCAGATAATCCAGCTAAATTATCTTTCTTTTATGAAAATTTCGAGTTTTTTCATACAACGATGCCTCCTACTATTTCTTCAGAATATAAATTAGATATAAAATCATTTACTCCTAATATCCTCTTATTTCCTTATTTATCTTCATGGTTTTATATTGATGAAGTACAAAAATCTTTACAATGGACAATTAGTCCAACATTACCACAAGATTGGGCTTTAAGTCCTCTATTCTCTTTCCCTCTTTTTCATATAACATCAAGATATTATCGTATTGCTCTTCATGATGTTGATCCTGCTATTTATGCATTTAATATACAAATATCTACAAAATTTTCATTTTTTCTTTATATTAATGGGAAAATGATTCTGAATCAATTATCTACACAGTATATATTATTATTATTATGAATATATATATATATAGACAATTATATACATATTCGAATACTACAGAATTAATTAACTCCTATCAAGGGTATATATTATTATGTTTATTATGATGTTTATTTTGTTTATTATTATTATTATTTTGTTTATTATTATTATAGATATTGTTGTGTTTTATATTATTATTCAATTTTCTATTATTATTCAATTTTATATAATTATTCAATTTTATATTATTATTCAATTTTCTATTATTATTCAATTTTATATTATTATTCAATTTTATATTATTATTCAATTTTATATTATTCTATATGTTATAATTAATATATATTCTATTATATAGTATACTATTTCCTTTAATGAATACTACAGATATATATATAATTGGTATATATATGTATTCTCTTCCTGTAAATTATGCTGATCCCTTCAATATATTTATTATTACTTTAAAAGATGATATTAATTGTATATATATATATTGAATATATATATATAATAATAATAATATAAATTATTATATATATAATATATATAATAATAATAATAATATATATAGCATGTTCAATAAATCGTGTGTCTAATGGTATTCCTCAATGTATATCGAAAGATACAACGACGTCTACTCCTTGCTCGTATATAGCTGATGAAGCTATTACGACGAACTTTAGAAGACTCGATAATAGTATTACTATTAATTATCTTTTTAATCATAATAGGTATATATTATATACTATATTATTATATATTATTATATTATTATATACTATTATATTATAATATATATATATATATATATATATATAGATATGAATGGGTTAATTCTTATCGTTTAGGTATTGGACCCTCAACAAATGTTGTTTCTGTAAATAGTCCTACTACTACTACTACTGCTACTCTATCTTCTTCTTCTTCTTCTTCTTCTTCTTCTTCTGTTATCTTATCATCAGTTAATAATAAAAATAATTATACAAAATATTCATCATTCTTATCATCTTCTTTATTGTTAGAGAATTCATCAATTAATAATAATAATATTACTACTAATAATAATAATAAATCAATAATATTCAATAAATCTACTTTAAGAGGAACAAATAATAAATCGATTATTTCTTCATTTACAGATCATACTCGAGAAGAATGGGGAAATCCATATTCATGGGAATTTAAAGGTTCTAAAAATGGAAAAAATTGGATATTATTAGATTCAAAAATTAATTTTTATTTACAAAAACCAAATTTTTTGTATACATTTGAAATTGAACAAAATAATGAAGCTTTTCGATATTATCAACTTCATATTTGTATATATATATAATACTTATTATTATTATTTATTTATATAAAAATAAAATTACACTATATTATTTACTCTATAATAAATAATATATATATATATATATATAGTGAATACTACAAGACGAGATAGTATACAATTAATGGAATTTCAGTTATATACATGTAATTTGAATACAAAATATATATCAGAAGAAATGATATATAAACAAAATCATTATATATTTTATACTTATATAACAAATGTGAATTTATTTCCTATTATATCTGGTTATTCTTCATATACTTGTACTCCTTCTTTATTAACAGGATTATCATTAGATTTCTCTACTGGAAATATACAAGGAATACCTACCCAACAAGGAATATATACTTATATGATTACATCATTTAATGAAGAAGAAAAACAATTTATTCGAAATCAAATTACTCTTGAAATTAAATGTATATATTTATTATTATTATTTATTTTTTTTATATATATAATATAATATAATATAATATAATATAATATAATATAATAATTTATATTTTTATAATATAATATAATATAATATAATAGTTTATAATATAATAGTTTATAATATAATAGTTTATAATATAATATAATATAATATAATAGTTTATAATAAAATCATTTAACAATTCTTAACTATAGCTTGTCATTATCCTGAGTTTTCTCTTCTTCGATTTACTAAAGTAAATAAGAATTCAGGATCAAATGAATATTTTACATTATATACTATCAATGATACACTTATATATACATTTCCAAATAGTGTAACCAATACAACTCAAACAACAACATTATGTATTCCCACGGGGATTCTCTATATAATAGTAAAACAGAATATGAATAGTATTTGGAGTATAGGTAGTCATTTAAATATAGATTTATTATTTGATTATCAAATTATATCATTAGGTATATATACATTAAATAAAAAGAATCAATATCAATATATATTTAATCCTTCATTAATTATATATCCACGTATTTCTTCATGGAAAATATTACAAGGTTATATACCTGATTATTGGTATACATCCTTTTATGATGATTCTAAATGGGTATCTTATATATATGATATTACTCCTGCTAAATATAATATATGGTTATTAAGATATAAATTTAATTATAATTTTGATATTTCAAAAGATCAAATAGAATTATTCTATAATGGAATAGAAATACAATTATATATACCAAATTCATTTATTCTATATATAAATGGTATAGAAGTATATCGTTATTTATTATCGGATACTATTATTACGAATAACAGTACGTCAACTTCAAAGAAAGATTTTTCTTCTTGGAGAACTATTACTGCTCCTATTTCATTATTATTACCTATAAATGAGAATATAATTGCTATTGGTATTGTGAATGGAGATATATATCCTTCTCTTATTCAATTTGATTGTACTATTTCATTATTATATACTACTTCTATTATACCTCGTAATTGGGATATACATTTATCAACTAATAGTTCTTCTGATCCTAATACATCTATAAATAATTTATCAGATTTATCATTATATACAAAATATAATATGTATTCTACTTATCCTCATGATATTGCTATTACTATTTCTTATAATGAATATCGAGCTGAATTTATGAATAAGTATTGTCTGACAAATTCTGAAAATACTCCAATTTATGATCCTACTTCATGGTCTTTATATGGTTATAATGAACAATCAAAAGAAGTATTATTAGATATAGAAAATAATATAGTATTTTCATCATCATATCAAAAACGTTGTTTTTATTTACCTACTGTATATTCACCTTTTACTAATTATAAATTTATATTTCATATTCCTATTCATGAACCTATAAAACAGTATATATATGAATTATCTCAAATAGAATTATTAATAGAAGATCGTAATTATTTACATCCAAAACCATTTTTTATAAGTCCTAATAAAATAATAGGATATATAGGTAATGAATTACCTTCTATTACTTCTTCTGATTTAATATATAGTCGATATCATATAATACCTTATTTACCTGATCTATTTACTATAGATAGAAATACAGGTATAATTAGAGGTATTCCAACATTACTTGCTTCTTATGATTATACTTTATATGCACAAGATCATAAAGGAATAGAATATAATACTACTATTTCTTTACGTATCTTACCTTGTACATATCCTAATATTACATTTACATTATTCTTTCAAACAGATATTTATATATATTCATATACAGCATTTTTAATATCTCCAAAAGATGAAATATTATATACAATGAAACCTACATTAGAAAATGAAAAATATTATAATCCTTTTTGTTTAAAAGCAGATATATATCGTTTATTTTTAAATGGAGATCCTCAATATGGTTGGGGAAATGGATTTGTAGAAGTTCTTTTAGAAGATAAAACAGTATTATTACATGAAACATTAACAGGTAATATGACAACAAAAATGATACAATTTAATGTAGGTTATTCCTTACCGCCTTTAACTTATATATGGTATTATAATTATAATGATGAATTAGTAACTAATGCATGGACTACTTTAGGTTATGATGATACACAATGGTTAACAGGAACAGTAGAAACATTACCTGATAGTTCTTCAATAACTCAATATTACCGTGGTTATTTTGATGTATCTATTGAAGAATTGAATATGTTTGGATCATTAGAATTAATGGTATATACTGAATATGGATATATAGCATATATAAATGGAATTGAAATAAGTCGTTATAATATGCCAGAAGGAATAATAACAAAGAATACTTATTGTTATGAAATGTATACAAGTCCATTAAAGTTATATAGAGAGATATCTTTAGTATATGGTGGTATATTAGCAGGTAGAAATGTATTAGCTATAGAAATACATCGAAGTGAAACACATTTAATATTTAGTCATTTTGATAGTAGTATATTATTATTATTTGCTGAAGAAACACGAAATGTAGATGGTAGTATACGTGGAGATATAATGAATAGTGGTATGAATGATCCTACTAAATTATTTGATAATAATATATTAACATATATGGTAAATGGTCCTCGTTGTATAGGTGCTAGTTATAGTTGGATATATAATGAACATAGACAAACATGTTTAAATAGTTATAATATTACTAATGGTCCTTATTGTAATATACGTACACCTAGTTCTTGGATATTTGAAGCTAGTAATGATGATATACAATGGACTTTATTACATGTAGTTACAAATGAAATATTTAATCATTATACAGAAACTAAACAATATTCATTTTATAATGTAAAATCTTATCGTATATATAGATTTACAGCTACTGCTTGTGATAATATAGATCATAGTCGAACAACTGATTTTTGTAAATATAATAATGATAATTTAAATATAGGAAATAATTATGGAAATCAAAGTGTTACTATTATTATGCCTTCTAAGAATAATACTATAAATAATTATAATAAAATAGAGATTAATAATAATAATAATAATAATATTACTAGTTCATTTCTTACTAATATATATACAGTTATTTCTAGGTTTATAACTACTCTTTTTTCTTCTTTTATAGATGTTTCTAATAATTATATAAATCATATTTTTTTAAATAAATCTTATTTATTATTGAAAGATAATAATAATGATAATAATAATGATAATAATAATGATAATTCTACATATACATTTATATCAAATCATTATTTACCTATTTCTATATTACATACATATTTCCCTAATAATAATAATAATAATAATAATAATAGTGTATCAGATATAGATAATTATAATAATACTGATGATAATGATGATATTACTGATGATAATGATAATAATACTGATGATAATGCTAATACTTCTATTATTCTTCCAATAAAGCCCTTAAGACCAGTACCTCCTTTGCCTTCTTCTTCTTCTTCTTCTTATGGATTTCAATTAGCAGAAATATCTTTATATACATATTCAATATCATATAGTTGTGAACCTCAAGAAGGGTTTTCTGGTGGTATAGAAGGAGGAAAAGCATATAAAGATTGTCCTGAATATTATAAAGGATGGATAGAAAGAACATGTACACATGGATTATTAATAAATGAACATATATATTGTATTCCATTAGCACCTAGTGCATTTTATTATAAACAACGTTTATATTCATTAATAACATATGAAGGTATTACTCCTATTATCCCATTCTTAATAGGTAAAGATATTACATGTCACTCACTAACTTCTCTTCCTGATGGATTATTATTAGATCCATTAACAGCCATTATACATGGTACACCTAAGTATTCTTTTGATGCTACTCCTTATCATATATATTGTGAAAATAAAAGTGGTAATATTACTACAAATGTATATTTAAAATCATATATGCCAGATCAAATACCTTTATTTGTTTATTTATGGATAGGTGTTACTATTTGTGCATTTATATGTTTTCTTTTATGCTTATTTTGTCAATTATGTCATCGAACAAAATATACAAATAATCATAATTCTCTATATAATAATAATAATAATAATACTAATATTAATAATAATAATAATATACATGTTCAGCAAAATGAATTAAAATGTTATTCTATAACAAAACATATCAATGATAATGAACGTAAAGAGCTTGTTTCCACGGGAAGATTGAAATCTTCTAGTATTACAAACGATATTCCCATGAATATTAATAAGTCTATTTCTATGAAAATCCCCGTGAATATTCTTAAAGAAGCAATAAATGATCCTTCTATTCCTAGTTCTTTAGATGTATCTCCAATCCCCGCGGATAATTCTATTTCTATAATATCTCCATATTCATCTTTATATATAAATAATATTGCTACTCGATCGTCTTCTCTTTCTTCTCTTTCTTCTATTTCTTCTACTTCTCTTTCTATGTCTATTCCTCCACCTAATATACGTGTTAATATTAATTATATAGAAGATAATAATAATAAGAATAATGATAAGAATAATAATAATAAGAATAATGATGATAAGAATAATGATGATAAGAGTAATAATGATAAGAGTAATGATGATAATAATAATAATAATAATAATAATAATAATAATAATAATAATAATAATAATAATAATAATAATAATAATAATAATAATAATAATAATAATAATAATAATAATAATAATAATAATAATAATAATAATAATAATAATAATAATAATAATAATAATAATAATAATAATAATAATAATAATAATAATAATAATAATAATAATAATAATAATATAAGGACTCTATTAAGAGTAAATAGACCTTCTGTCTCTATATATTCAGTTCGTCATTCTCTCAGTGACATAGAAAGTGATTCCGATTCTGATGATTATACTTCTATTGATCCTCATTAATATATATATATATTGAATTATGTCTTCTTCTATTTTTTTTTAATTTTCAATTTAATTTTCAATTTAATTTTCATTATAATTTTCTTTTTAATTTTCTTTTCAATTTAATTTTCAATTTAATTAAACTATTTATTTTATTCAAATAAAAAAATATAATTATAAAAACATTTTTTTTCACTTTTATTAGTAGTTCTTTAATAAAATCTCTCTCTTCTCTATCTTTCTCTTTTAAGGAAATATAAAGTATATATATTATATTCTCTTTATAATGTATCAAATAATTATTATTTTTATCATTTTATAAAGTAGATATATATTATATTTATATATATATACATTTATCACTATTATTTTTTTTATAATATACTTTGGGGTTTTATTTTATTTTTATTATTTATCTTATATATATCAAATTTATTTTATATATATATATATTTTTGTTTTTGTTTTTGTTTTTTTTTAATCTTATTTTCTCTTTTATTGGGAATTCTTTATTTATTAGGTTCTATTATATATATAATATATATAAATATAATTCATTTTTTTTTAAATATGTATAATCTTCTTCTTTATTAAGAATATTTATTATTTATGTACAATATATATATACATATATATATATATACATATATATATATATGTTTTTAAAGATACATTTTATTTATTATTTTTATTTATTATCTAAAAAAAAACAAAATATTTATTCTTCTGAATTAATGACAACTCTTTTTTCTTTTTTTTTCTTTAAAAATTTTATCTTTTAAAAAAATGAATATTTTCATTTTATTTACTTTTCTCCTTTTTTTACATTTATGGTGAATTTATTAGTTCTCGCAAAATATAATGTGTATGAGAGATTTTCTATATACATATAACATTATGTCTTTTATTTACAAACAATTATCAATTACTGTACTATATCCTGTTATTTTTTATAATTTTTTGCTTTGTTATTGTATTCAATGCTTTTTTTTTCATTATTTATATATTATTTTGAATGATATAAATCAATTTAAATATATATTTATGTTTTTATAATTAAATGACACGAAGAATTGTTTATTATTGTTTTTAATTTGTTTTCATAGACAATATTAAGCAAGAAATATATAATATTAACAGAATCTAATGAAGAAAACGTTATCATTATGATTTGCTTTTTGTATTGAAGAAATATCTGTGTTCGATCGTAATGGATTACGTAGTGACAATATTTGTGTATAAAAGAGCAGAAGATTTAAAAGAAACAAATTATAATTACGTCAGCAATTTTTTAAAAATTTCCTTTATTTTCTATATTTTCTATAGACTATATATATAGACGATGTATGATGTAAGGAGAGTAATTATAAATAAATTTATAAAGTTAAAAATATAAAAAAAATATTTATAAAATAAAGATTCATTTATCTTTCCCCATCGGAATCTGCAAAAAATAATTAAAAAAATACGGAAAATCTTGAATTTTTTTTTCTTGCTAAAATATATAAATATATATCGAATTCATAATTTCTCTAAAAAGCAATAAGAATGGTTTATTGGATTGTAATATGGTTCTTCCTTGTTATAGCTGTGACTCTGTTGAACAAAACTTTCTTTGCTCAACTTCATTGTCCCTATCCTTTCACGATTACGTTAGTTCATATGATATCATGTTCTGTGTATTCTATGATTATGAAACAAGTTAATCCTAGTTATTATAATAAACGTGAGATATCTAAGCAGACTATGGGAAAGTTACTATTAATGAGTTTTCTTTTCATCTTTAATATTGTAACTGCAAATACTAGTTTAAAATATAATAGTTTAGCTTTAGATCAAATGATTCGTTGTACTAATCCTGCATGGACTGCTATAATGCAATATTTCATTGTAGGAACTGTTTTACCTTTTCGTGTTTATTTAACTTTAATACCTATTATTATGGGATCAATTCTTGTTTGTATTGGTGATGTATTTATTGTTTTAAATATTTATTTAATTATTTATTTATTTAATTATTTATTGTTTTAAATATTTATTTATTTATTTATTTATTTATTTATTTATTTATTTAATTATTTATTTATTTATTTATTTATTTATTTATTTATTTATTTATTTATTTATTTATTAAACAATGTTATATATAAATCTAATCTCTCTAGTTATGGACAACAAAGATGGGTATAATTATCTTATTAACATCATGTATAGCTTCTGCTATTAAGGGAATTATCACTAAAATTGTTTTAAGTGGAGATAATCCTATTTCTCCTGTTCAAACATTAGCTATTGTATATATATTATTATTATTATTATAAATCTTTAAAATATTATACATTATTTATGTTACATTTTTTTTTTTAATTTTATTTTATATGAATAATGTAATATATTTATTTATTCTATTAGAATTCTTCATTTGGTGCTGCTGAATTGATTCCTTTCTCGATTTTAATTGAAAAAACATTCTATAGTGAATGGGTTATGAAGTATTTTTTTTTTAATTTTATTTTTATATAATTTTATATAATTTTATTTATTCTTGTTTTATTATTAGTAATAAATCAATAATAATAATAATAATAATATATATATATATAGTTCTCCATATACATATTTGATTTTATTAGTTCTTCATGGTTTATTAGCTTTCTGTTTAAATATCTCTAATTTTGAAGCATGTAAACAAAACTCTCCAATTGTTATTAATATTACAGGGAATATCAAACAAGTATATATATGTATTCTATTATTCTATTATTCTATTTATTCTATTTATTATAATTATTTTACTTTTTATGATTATTCTATTTATTATAATTATTCTTATTCAGACACATATTTCATATAATAATAAATGTATAAACTATATATATATATATATATATAGGTAGTTATGGTAGTATTATCTATTTATCTATTTAATCAGCCAATGAAACCTATTGGTCTTGTTGGGGCTGTTATGACTATTCTTGGATCTATTTGGTATTCTTATGGTATATATATATATATAGATTATTATTATATATATAAGATTATAATTATTATTATATTCTAATTTATATAATATTATATTCATTTATATATAATTACATTCTAATTTATATAATATTATATTCATTTATATATAATTACATTCTAATTTATATAATTTTATATTCATTTATATATAATTACATTCTAATTTATATAATATTATATTCATTTATAATAATTATTATATTCATTTATATAGAAACTAGTTCTCCTAAAGAGAAACCTAAGAAATCCGTTGATGTTACTCAAACTATCGAGGCTGTCGGATTATTGTCTGAAAAACAAGAAATTTAAATTGATCTATGATTTATTAGTATCATAAATATTATATATTTATATATTTATTTTTTATTTATTATAAAAATTATTTTCTTTTCTATTCATCCTTGATTTCTATTATGATTAGTTTCTATATTTCTATCCTTTTTTTTTTCATTATATTCCTCTCTCATCGAATCTCGTTATCGATTTTTTTTTTTTAATTATTCTCACATTTTTTAAATGAATATATAGTTTGATTAAAAGTTTATTCTATTAGACAACCTAATTTATTACATATATCTATAAATATTGTTCTACATATGATATGTTTCATTAATTCATACACAAACAACTCATTTGACATTTGTTTTATAAAATTTATCTTTATTAAAACCATCTATTTTGAACCACAATACATTTTACTGCTAAATTTCTTAAAATCATTGTTCTCATTATAATTCACAACTTATAAAAAAGCAAATAAGGAGTAACTCAATCATTATAAACATATAGAATCTTCATAATTATTATAATACTTGATACATATGCATTCTATTATAAATTTTAAAAGTATTATCTACATAAACATATAAGAAAATGTTCTCTAATATCTAAATCAAATCATATAACCTGAATAATGTGAAATGAAAATGAAATCCAATTTGGTTCTCTATTTCCAGAAATAATAAAAACCATGGTTTCCCCTACTCCTCAGAGGAGCTTCTTCTAGAAGTAATTATTCCATTTCAAAGAAACTTCATTATAAGAATCATGATAATTTTTCTATTTTAAGTAAGAATTATATAAATAATCTAGAAAGTAATGAGTTCATAATATTGGATAATTTCATGAAATTATCCAATCAGATTACTGAATTTAATGTATGGAATCAACATTTTTTTGGAAAAGCATTTCTATGCTTCTTTTGGAGATTCTCGAAATTTCTTCCAAAAAAAAATAATTTCACATTTTAAAGTAGTTTATTATATTAAAATTCGTTTAAACTTTATATTAAAAAATGTATATATAAGTAGTATTTTGTGTATATTTACTATATAGGTTTGCTCGTGTTGCTAAAAGAACTCAACCTCTTGCTAGATCCTTTGCTGCTGGAAAGGAACTTAAATTTGGTGATGAAGCTAGAAGATCCATGTTAAAAGGTGTTAATGCCTTAGCTGATGCTGTTGAGACTACCCTTGGTCCTAAAGGTAGAAACGTAGTTATTGAACAAACTTATGGTGCTCCTAAGATTACTAAGGATGGTGTAACTGTTGCTAAAGCCATTGATTTTGAAAATAAATTTGAAAATATGGGTGCTGCTCTTGTTCGTCAAGTTGCTTCTAAGACTAATGAAACTGCTGGAGATGGTACTACTACTGCTACTATTCTTGCTCGTGCTATTTACAACGAAGGTTGTAAATCTGTTGCTGCTGGTATGTTATTTATGTTTATTATTATTATGTTTTTTATTATTATTTTTTTTTATTATTATTACATTAATTTTTATTATTATTTCATTTATTATTTCATTTATTTGAATAAAATATAATATAATACTATATAGGTCTTAACCCTATGGATTTAAGACGTGGTGTAAATCTTGCTGTAAATCAAGTAGTTGATGATCTTAAGAAGATGGCTAAGCCTGTTTCTTCTAATGATGAAATAAAGAATGTTGCTTCTATTTCTGCTAATAATGATTATGAAATAGGTACTCTTATAGCTAAAGCTATGGAAAAAGTAGGTAAAGAAGGTGTTATTAATGTACAAGATGGTAATACTTTAACTGATGAATTAGAACTTGTTGAAGGTATGAAATTAGATCGTGGTTATATATCTCCTTATTTCTTTACTGATTCTAAAACTATGAAATGTGAATATGAAGATCCTTTAATCTTATTATATGATGCTAAGATTTCTAATATTAATTCTTTAATTCCTATTCTTGAAGCTACTATTAAGACTAGTAAACCACTTCTTATTATTGCTGAAGATATTGATGGTGATGCTTTATCTACTCTTATTCTTAATAAACTTCGTGGTGGTATGAAAGTAACTGCTATTAAAGCTCCTGGTTTTGGTGATAATCGTAAGAATACTCTTCAAGATTTAGCTATTTTAACTGGAGGTCAACTTATTTCTAATGAACTTGGTCAAAAATTAGAAGACGCTACTGTTGATATGTTAGGTTCTTGTAAGAAGATATCTATTAATAAAGATGAAACTGTTATTCTTAATGGTAAAGGAGATACTAAGACTATTTCTGATCGTTGTGAAAGTATTCGTGTTGCTAAGAGTGAAACTACTAGTACTTATGAAAAAGAAAAACTTGATGAAAGACTTGCTAAACTTTCAGGTGGTGTAGCTGTTATTAAAGTAGGTGGTGCTTCTGAAGTCGAAGTTGGTGAAAAGAAAGATCGTTTAGAAGATGCTCTTAATGCTACTCGTGCTGCTGTTGCTGAAGGTATTTTACCTGGTGGTGGTTCTGCTTTATTATATGCTTCTAGAGGTTTAGATAATCTTAAGAAGACTGTTGCTAACTTTGATCAACAAGTTGGTATTGATATTGTTAAGGTATGTTGAAATTTTTTTTTTTTTTTTTTTTTTATTAATTTTATTAATTTATTTTTATTATTTTATTATTATTTATTATTATTATTATTTATTATTTTTATTATTATTTTTATTATCATTATATAATTATAATTAATAATAATCTATATATAGAAGGCTATTTGTATTCCTTGTAAGACTATTGCTTCTAATGCTGGTATTGATGGTTCTGTAGTTGTAAGTAAATTACTTGAACAAAATAATACTTCTTTTGGTTTTGATGCTGCTACTGAAACTTATAAAGATATGTATCAAGCTGGTATTTTAGATCCTCTTAAGGTTGTTCGTTCTGCTCTTTGTGATGCTTCTGGTGTTGCTTCTCTTATGACTACTACAGAATGTATGATTGCTGAACTCCCTGCTAAGGAAGCTCCTGCTGCTCCTGCTATGCCTGCTGGTATGGGTGGTATGTATTAAACAAATTAATATCATTCATTTAAATACTATACTCTTTTTCATTTGCTTTTTTTTATTTTTATGTTATTCATTTTTATAAATTTTTAATATTTTTTTTTTGTTTATATAAATTCACTTTATTTTGAGGGGTAATATAATATATATATGTTTTTATTATATATGTTTTGTTATTCAAAAATAATAATAATAATTCATGTTGTACAATACAACTACAATATAATAATTGACTGATTAATAGAAAAAAAGGAATAGACAATTTATTTTTAATGTTTAAAATAATAATAATAAAATATGTATATATTAATAAAAGTATACTTAATTATGTTCAATTTCTTTCCAACCCTAGAATAAAAATAAAAATTATAGAAGATATTATATAAATATATATACATCTTTGGTAACAATCCAATGGCTAACTCTTCTATGTCTATCTATATAATAGCCACTTTCTCCTTGAACAGTACCTGGACAAGCTATTAATACATTACTCTTTTGAGCCTATATATATATATATGTTTGGATATATATATAATTAATTAAAAATAAAATAAATATAACAAATAAAAAACATATATGTACTTTAGCATAGAGTGAATCTAATGTTTCAACAGAAAGAGGTTGAGTCCAAATTTCAAATTTTTATAAAATATAGAATAAATATAAGTATTAAAAAAAAATGATAACTATAAAAAAAAAATAAATTATATATACTTGTTTTTCTTGATCAATAATAAAAATATAATAACATAAATTTTGATTATTAATATACCAACCTTGATTATTTTTAATACTATGTAATAATTTCATATCCGTAAAAACTATCGAATTTTTGTTATCGATTTGATTGTTTTCATTAATAATAGTGTTTTCAGTTTGTTCGTTAAGAATTTCTTCTGTATTTTTAGAAATATTATTATTAGAATCTATTTCTTCTTTATCGGATTCTTTTATAACTTTCTTTTCTTCTTCTTCTACTACTATTTCTTTATCTATGATTTCTGTAGTTGTATTGTTATCTTTAAGAATATTCTCGTTAATGTTATTCTCTATTAAAGATGTATTATTAAGGATTTCATCATTATTTCCTTTTTCTTCTTCTTCTTTTTCTTTTTCTTTTTCTTCTTTTTGAGCAACCATAGATTTTTCTTCATTTAAA
This sequence comes from Blastocystis sp. Blastoise, assembly GCA_039096225.1. Lineage (NCBI taxonomy): Eukaryota > Bigyra > Opalinata > Blastocystidae > Blastocystis > Blastocystis sp. Blastoise. Next base: position 1,041,884 of record JBBPEB010000027.1, read on the forward strand.
TGTATCACAGTATTCTCAACAACATTTATTTCATTATTATTTCCTTTTTCTTGTGAGATAGTAGTATCTTGAGTATTTTTATTATCATTAATATCATTAGTATTATCATTAATATCATTAGTATTATTATCAATATTATTATTATTATTATTATTATCATTATTATTATCATTATTATTATCATTATTATTATTATTATTATTATTATTATTATTATTCTTAGGGGAATTACATGTAGGTACAGGAATAGAAGATACATCTATTTCGGGTAGAGGTGCAGGAAGAGGTGAAGCTACAGAAATATCAGTTGTTTCAACTTTCTTTTCTACTATTTTACCTGTAAACTTTGGAATAGGTATATCCGATTTAAATAATTGCCATTTACGTAATAGCCAATCATTCTTCTATATATTGAATATATATAAATAATAATACTATGATATTATATAAAAGATAATAATTTTAAATATATAAATGAAAAATAAAAACAATTAATATATAAAAAATAAAAAATAATAAAAAAAAAATAAAATAATAAAACAATATACAAGTAGAATAGCTAAGTTATTATCTGATTCTTCAATAAATATATCATGCCAAACATAATCTTGATGTATACTCTTATTTAATAAACTATTAACACACGCACTATATATTATAATTATATATATATAATAATAATTAAAATAATAATATATAATTGATTATAAATAGAATATATAAATACAGTTGAATAAGATCTTTTCCAGATAAAAATGAAAAGATACGTGGTCCCTCTAATAAAAATGGAGCTAATGCATAAGTATCTATATATAATAACAAAAACATTAATATATATATTTCCATTAAGAATATTGATTATTTATATAATTATGAATATTAAATTTTATTATACTGGTTTATATATTATCATTTAAATACTATAAATATAAATATACCTTTAATTTCTTTATTTTTTGTTTCTCCAAAATGAATAGAATCAGCATATAAAGCAGTATTATCCTGAATCTCTAAACGAATTGAAGAAATCTCTTCCTAATAAATATATATATATATATAATAGTAAGTATAATTAATATAGAATATACAGAAAGTATATATATAATATATATAAAGTATATATATATATACTTGTAATTGTTTTAATAGTGATTCTTTCTCTTTAAGAGATGTATTTAACGTTGTTAAATGATCGTCTATTGATTGAGATTGTAATTTACATTTCTCTTCTTCTTTTTCATCCTCCTGAATGATATCTACTATCTTTCTATACATAAATAATATATAAAAAAAATAAATAAAAAACATTAAAACATTATTCAAATAATAATAAAAAATAAAAAACATTAAAACAGTATTCAAATATAGTAAAACTTATTTAACATACTAAATATTCAATTATCTTAATAATTAATATATATATAAAATTAAATAAATAAACTTACAATCCGACATTTCTTAGTTCTTCAACAGTAGGATCAGGGAATACAAGTTCTACGGAATAAACAATATGTTTTTCTCTCATCCAAGAATAAGAATTATCCCAAACCATATAATACATTCCAATTTGAGGAATAACTACTTGGCCTTGATGAGGTATATTCGGTTGATAACGTTTAGTAGGTAATATATCTGGAATATCTTCATCTTCTTCAGTGTCAGTGTCAACTTTGTTAATTTGATCTTCATCTTCAACGGGATTCTCACAACCAGTAATGTAGAAATCTATATCATAATCTCTAGATTGAAAAACCCATTGTAAAGTAGTGTTTTTCTTTGTAATTAAAATAGGCAACTCAAAAGCATCACCTGCATTGATTGAAACAGATGTTGTCTTCAATTTTAAAGATCTTTGATGACTCCTAAACAATAATAAGCATCCATAATGTTAGAAAAATACTGAAACAAAACAGATTCTTCTTGTATTTGTTGCATTTCTAGATCTAAATATAAAATATCAATAATAAGGCACTAATTATTCATACATAAAACTTTATATATAATAAAGGAAGGTTAATTGACGACAAATCTCCTTTTTCTTCCAAAAAAAACATCAGTTGTGTCTATTTATCAAATAATCATGATTTTATGTCAGGAAAAAAGAAGAATTCTCTTTATCATTATTCTTTATACTTTCACTTCACATGACCACTCAATTCTATTTCTTTTTAATGACAGATAGAATCGGTTTTATAATAAAAGTAAATTAATTCGAGAATAATAAATTATATGTGTTATGAATCATTGTGTTATGTAATTCATAATCTAAAAGTATTTAGATTCTGATAACCAACTATTTTATGTAAAAATAATATAACAATTGTGAGAAATATCCATAATTTGGTTAATATAATTGTGTAATCTTAGTAATTTCATATATATTAGTATTTGTTTGTGTAGACAAAATAAATATGATGAATATAATGAATGAAATAGGAGAGACAAATAACAATGAGATCAATAAATACACCCCAACACTTTGAAACATTTAGTATATGATACGATTCATATAGAATAGCTAACGATAATTTTTATTTTTATTTAAAAAAAATAAGAGATGTGGAAAAAAGATTTGTAAAATAAAAAATCATGTAGATTTCCAAAAAAATTGGAGAGACTTCTTAAAAAAGCTGGAAGAATTCTGAAATGTATATTTCTGTGTTTTAAGGCGTTTCATATTATTTATCGTTATCTAATTGTTTATAATTAATATATTTATAAATTTCTTTAAAGATTGCGCTGATTATTAATTTGATAAAGATAATAATAATTTATACTATAATTACGGTCAAAGATGAATTCTCGTTGTTTAACGACGTTAAAAAAATCATATAGAAAGCAACAAGGCAACGCTGTGTTACAAGAAAATGAACTTAATGAATTGAATCTAACAGATGAAGATTATGATGAGTATCCTGTCCTTAATGTTTCTTTAGAAAACCAACCTTCTTATTATGTAGATGATTATTTCTATATGTCTGATGATTCTGCATGCTTAGATCCTATTCAAGAAGTAACTGATGTTGATTCTGATTCTTTAAATGATATAACAAGTCAATTGAGTTCTAGATTGGAAGAAACTCAGAATCCAGATCAACCCTCCTTTATTATGTGTAATAGAACTCTTGATGATTATAGTGTAGTATATAATCAGAAAGTACAAGATACAACTAGAGTAATGAAAGAATTAACAAGTCATCCTAAGAAATTCTTTAATGATTATCAAGATGATTGTTCTTCTTTAGTAGTTTTACGTGAATTCTGGAAGAGATCTCATAATAGACAAGATGATGAAGAGATGAATCCTTTTCAAGAAAGAAGAAAACGATATTATGATAGAGATGAAATTGATTCGGATACTGATAGTGATGATGATGATGATTTTGATGATTTAGAGACATTCACTAGAAGAGAATCGATTAGTTTTAGTGATATTTCTACATTATCGTTTAAAGATAAAAATAGTAAACAACATCATAATTCTAATAATGAAAATAATGATAGTGAATCTAATGAAGATGATGAAGATGATGATGAAGATGATGATGATGATCTCTTTCATATACGTAAACGAAGTAATTCTTTAACTCTCGTTACAAATGATAAAAGAAATTCGATTTGTTTATCAACTACAAATAAATATAAAGATGAATTATTAAAGAATATGGATCAAGAAACATTTCCTGATCGTGATTCTATTATCATTCCTAAAATAAATGATTCAATTCAAAGAATAAGTATAGATAATAGTATTGATAAAGAAATGAATGATATAGAGGAGAATAGTAAAGAAAATAAAACTCATAATATAGTAAATAATAATATCCAAAATACTATAAATGATTCAAAGAATATAAATCCGATATTACGTTTTTCATTTGATAATGAATCCAATATATTTGCTCCAGATTTATTTAATGATTCAGAACCATCTTCTCTTCATTCTTCTACTCGATCTTCTCTTATATCTAATAGGATGTCATTAAGAAATTCTATTCGAAATTCACTTATAAGAAAAAATAGTAATGATAATAATAATAATATTATAAATAGTAATAATTGTAATACTATTAATACCAATAATAACGATAATAATAATAATAATATTATAAATAATGATATAATTAATACTCCTATTACTAATAATAATAATCCTATAAACCTTAATATAGATCCATTCTCCTCATCTACATTAATTCCTTCTTCTTTAATAAATTCTGATCAAACAGCAACTATATATCGTTCTTCTTTATCTCATTCACGTAAAAATTCTCTACTTAATAATGATATATCTTTAAAATCATCACGTCTCTCCTTATCATCCTCTCATAGATCTTCTTTATCTCTATCCAATCGACAATCTCTTTCATTATCACGTCACCAATCATTCTCTTCTTCTCAACGACTGTCTTTATCAAATATACAACAAACGTTACTGTCCTCTTCACAACGATTATCAATCTCAAATTCTATTCGAAATTCTTCTATTACTCCAATGCATTCTCATTCAAGATCATCTTCTTTTTGTATTGAAACAATTGATGGACCACTTCTTATTGATCCATTGGAATTAGATCTTGATACTAATGTTCATAATAAAAATAATTCTAAAGGAATTAAATCTTCTTTTGATAATAATTATAGGAAAAGATCATTCTCAAATAATGATTCTCCTTATCCTTATACTACATCCTATAATTTATATCAAAATAATAATACATATAGTCCTAAAGAACAAAACAATAGTTCAACCAATCATTTACATTGCCGTACAAATTCATTTAAATTAGATTCTTCTTCATTACCTTTTCCACTTTTATCTCCTTCATCACCTGCTAAAGAACATTCTTTTTCTTCTTCAAATCAGATCAATTCATCTGTGGATTCAAATAAAAAACTAAATACTACTCTATTGTCTGATATCAATAATAATAAGAATACTGTAAATATAAATAGTAATATATCTAGCTATAATAATGAAGATTCTTATCATACAGAAGATACTACATTATATTTAGATAGTGATACATTAATTAATGAATCATTTCAGGATAATTCATCACAAATAGAAGATAATTCATTAAGTGATACATCTTCAGTTATTATTCATTCAAGTAATCAATCAGATCCTTATTATACTTCTCTTCCTTCTTCAACTCTTGATGATAATCAATATTATCCTTTATACATGAATGAAAAAGGATCACAAATGAATAATGATCAAAATCAATTCACTATTACTCAATCAAATAACTTTATGAAAAATGAATCGTATTTAGATTCAAATGATTGTTTAAATAATGAAAATGAAATAAATACTGATTCTATATCACAAGTTGATTTATATACTAGTTCTAATTCTAGAAAAAATTCACTGAATTCACTAAATTCATCTATTCCTGATTCACCTAGTCACAATTCATCTATTCATGATTTACCTATTTATAATTCTTCTATTCATGATTCACCTATTCCTGATTCACCTACTCACAGTTCTTCTATTCATGATTCACCTATTCCTGATTCACCTACTCACAATTCATCTATTCATGATTCACCTATTCCTGATTCACCTACTCACAATTCATCTATTCATGATTCACCTATTCAAACTCCTTCTCCTCCTCCTTCTATTGAATCTCTTTCAAAACATACATTTCCACAATTCTTGGAATCTCCTATTTTACCTAGAAAACAATCTATTTCTCGTTCTTCTTTAATAAAAAAGAATTCTTATTCAAAACAACAAAATGAATACAATATGAATAATACTATAAAACGACAGTATTTCTTATATAATAATCAGATTGATTATTTCAATATTCCAAGAGAAAGAAAATTATTATCATCTCTTATTGAACGTTGTGAAAACATTACGAAATCAAAGAATTCAATAAATACAAATAAAAAAGAACAATTATATCCTTTCTATATTATATATAGACAAGAAGATGATGCTTATGAATCAAAAGATATAATTAAAAAAGTGTTATTATTACCTAATGAAAAAATAAAAGATACAGAATCTATTATACAATCAGTTAATGTAAACAATTATTCAGTCATTAATTTTTTATTATATATGTATATGAAATCAAAATTATTACCTTTTCATCCTTATTTTTATTCTGAAAATGATACTTATTCATATACTTATTTACTTCCATATACAGTGACGAAATCTTTATTTCATTCATTGAAAACTCAATTACATTATAAGCAATCACCTGTTGATGTAGAACAGGATTATATATATAGAAGAAGTATATCTACTAATAAAAACAATAAGAATAAAGAAAAGAACTCATTAATGATGAAAGAAAATGTAAAAGATTTAGAACAACAAAAAAGTGACAATGATAATAGTTATAGAGTAGATGAATCATTCAATGGAAGTTCTAAATATCAATATAAAGATGATATATCTTTTCAAAAGGATTCTTTAAATGAGGTCGATAATGGTTGTAATAATAATAATAAAGATAATAAAGATAATAATAAAGATAATAAAGATATTAAAGATAATAATAATAATGAAAATAGTGTTAAAGATAAAGATAATAATTATAATAATAATATAGATAATTATAATAATAAAGATAATAATAATAATACTTATGATACTCTACCGTTTCCTCGTATTTCTTTAATGTCTAATTCTCATTCAGATTTATTAGGAGATTCTAATCATTCTCTATCTCTTACTCCTCGTTATATCAGTAATGATAATACTATATCTAATGAAATCAATAATACTATGAATGCAATTCCAAAAATTTCTTGTTTATCACAATTATCTATAGGATCCTTAGGGTCTTTTGATTTCTCTATATCACCATTTCCAATAGAGTCTCAAGTCTCAAATTCGTCATCATCTCTTTCTCCAATAATAATTAATCATGAAAATGATAATGAAAATGATAATGAAAACGATAATGATAATGAAAATAATAATTATGATAATAATAATGAAAATAATAATAATGATAATGATAATAAAAATAATAATGATAATAAACAAAATAATAATAATAATGATAATAATGATAATAATAATAATGATAAACATTCTAATAATGACACTATATCCTTAGAATTAAATTCTACTGATTTTTTATCAAAAGAATTTGTTGATTCGACAATAGATGAAGCTTATCAAGATGTTTATGATTTAATTATAAAGGAGAATACTAATGATTATTCACGATGTTATTCACTCCCACCTCATTTTAATAATACTCACTTTTATTATACTACAAATAAAAGTCAATTTTTATCAACAAAACCAATTATTCCTATATATGCTTTTTGTCCTTATAGTATACATAGTGATAAACGATATATGAAACGAATATTCTTTCGTTTCTCTTCTTGCGCTCCTGTATTTATTTCTTCTTCTTCATATGAATATAGAAATATAAATACAAATGATTTTAATAATAATAATAATGAATGTGAAATTATGAATAATGAAAATGATGGCAATAGTATTAATAATAATAATAATAATATTAATATTAATAATAAAAATAAATATAATAATAATAAATATAATAATAAATATAATAAATATAATAATAATGAATTAAATTCTAATGATGATTCTATGATTATGATTTCTTCAACAGATAAAATGAATGTTGATAAAAATAATAATCAAGTATCACAATATTCATCAGATGATTGTTTATATAACTATTCTGATTCTTCTCTATATGATTCAATAAAAATAAGATCTTTAAGTCCTGATCCTATTTATAGTGAACATCCATTATATAATTCTATAGATCAATTGAATATAGAAGGTGATGATGAATATGATTCTTATGATGAAGATATGTGTTGTCAATATGGATATACATTATTAGATAGTCCTCATGTAATTATTGTTCATGATTTTGAACCAAATAATCAAGAAAATAACTCTTTAAAAACAGATTTATCTTCTTCTAAGAAGGATAGTAATACTTGTAATAAAGAACAATTAGATACTAGTAATCAAGATATAAAGAATAAATCATCAACAGAAATATTACAAGAAGATGAAGAAAATGATGATGAAGAAGATGATGATGAAGATGGAAACTGTTTAACTACTACATTTTCTTTTGATTATAATACAAGTTATATTCATAAACATAAACATAAACATTATTCATTAGATTCTTCATATATCTCAAATTCTACTACTTCTTGCACATCAATGCCAACTCTTCATTCATATATAAATAGAGGAAAACCTCGACGTTTTCTCAAAGGAACTAAAATGTCTTTTTTATATAATTCTGATGACGATCATTCTGATGATGAAAGTGATAATAATAATAACGTTAATAATATTAATTATAATAGCAATTCTAATAATAATAATAAAAGTTCTTATTATAATACTACTACTAATTGGGGAAATGAAGATATTTTCTATAAAGATATAGAAGATCAATATGAATATCATAATTATCTAGATGGCTATAGCTTAAAACCAGATAATGATGAATTATATATGCTATATTCTTATAACTATAAAAAATATAAAGATGAATTTTAATTATTTATTTATTTATTTTTTAATTATTTAAAATATTTTTTTTGTTATTTATTTGTCTTTTCTCTTCATTTTCACTCAACTTTTTATATCTTATTTATTTTTTGTATTCATTTTTTATATCCTTTTTTATTCACTTTTATCTTTTTATTAGATTTTTTTTTATTTACATTTTTAATTGTTTTTCATAATTATTTAGTTTTAATACGTTATTTTATATATTTTTTTAAATATAAAAACTTGCTTTTTTGATTTGTTTTTGTTTTATATGCTGTTTATTTATATATACAGGTTTTTGGATGAATGTATATGAATTCATTTATATATTGTTTACAATTCGAGCCCCGTTGAAGTTCTCTCTCTTTGTATTGTTAATACTCATCATATTTTTAAAACTCACATCATTCTCTTCCTTATTCTTTTAGTCATTTACGAATAAAATAATTATAAGCTTGTTTAAATATTAAAATTTACATCAAAATAAAATATGGTTAGCCAGCCTGAATACTTTAACAACTCTTTTTCCTAAATAAATGTTATCAACATGAAAAACTGTGATAGTATTCATTTTCTTATTCATTATTCTATAATTAAATACTCTTACGAGATCGTAGAGTGTATTTTCTACACTAATATTTCTTATGAAACACATAAGTAAATATCATCATGTCAGAATATACAGTTTCAAAACTAACTAGTTTGATCTCATAACAATGATAGAGATGTGTATTTACAAAATACTATTTTTTTAGACAATAAAACACTTGGTTTCATTATTTTTAGAATCATATATCCAGTTTAAAAAAGAAAGCAAACACATTTTCCTGAAAAATCTCTGGAAAATTTCTTAAGAATTTTTGTTTTTCTTTTTTCCGTAAAAAATATCATAATTATTTTGTTATACAAATCTATTATTAGTTAAAAGCAAATATTAATTTTATTGTTATGAGTGAAAAAAGTATATATTCTATTCATATCTTTTCTTCATTCCATTGATTTTAACAATTTTAATTTGAATAGTTGGTGAATCAGAGTTATCGATGACTCAAAAGCTTTGCAATATTACTGAAGAGGCACATAGCTTATCTGAGAAATTGAAGAGTCTCCTTAGTAATGCTGAGCAAAATATCAATAATCCACAAAAATCTCTCTCTAAAGAGGACAAAAATAGAATTCAAGAATTAGAGAATGAAGTATTGGCGTATAAAGCGCGTGAGTTTGAAGTTCAGAAACGTGAAGAAGTTTTGAATTCTCGTGAACAATTATTTGTTGATAAAGAACAACAATTAGCAAAGATGAAGATGGCTAGTATTGAAATGATGTTTAATGATCCTTTGATTATATTTGATATGGAAGGTGTTAAATTGGCTTTTTCAACTGCTGATTTGAATCGTCAACCTGGCAATTTATTTTTAGAAAAATTAGAAGATAAAAATGTAACTCGTTTACCTGATGGTTCTATTCCTATTGAAGGAAATCCATTATATTCTCAGAATATAATATCTTATATAAAGAAAGGTGATGCTTTATTAGATAGTGTATATAGTAAAGAAGATCTTTTAACTGTATTTTTACAATTGAAATTATCTATTCCTTATTCTTTATATTCTGCTATTCATATGAATTCTGTACCTACTCATAAACAGCGATCTTCTTCTGTATCTTTAAGAACAGATAATAATTCTGAAGAAATATCAAAAGAAATATCTCCTAAAATAATATCAAATCCTTCTATGTTTAGTTCATTACCTCAAATAAATACAAATAGTATTAATTCTTTAACATCTACTGGCATAACAACTTCTTCTTCTCCTGTTTCTAGTCCTACGCGTGCTTTTCGTTCTCAATCTCCTATTACGTCTTGGATATGTGTTTGTGGACATCTAAATACACAACGTCGTTGTACAAATTGTGGTGCAAGATTTACAGGGAAGAAGTAATCGTATTATAATTATTATATATATACTTATATATATATATATATAATATTTATATTCTCCTTTTTTCTTATATATAAAATTCTAGTTTTTAGTATTATTTTTATTAATTTTTTTTTAAATAACTTTTTTTCCAGGTATTACTTTCTTTTATTAATTATTTCTAAAGATCATTTATTCATTTTATATATTTAAATATCATTATGTGAATTCTTTATTTATTTAATAATATATCTGCTAAGTAGAATTATTTGTATTTATTATATATATTAATTTATTTATCACACTCCTATAGATCAATATTTTTTTTTCCTTTACTTTTTCTATTTCATCCTTTAACTTGTTCTTTTTATAAATTTCATTAGTTTTATTTCGTCACTTTATAATCTATTTGTTTGTTATTTGTCATATAAAATACTATTTATATGTTTAAAAGAATTCTCGTGACTTTTACTATATGACCTTTTTATCATGCTGAAGCAAATATAATTCATATTCGTTTTGTCTGATCCACCTTTGAAACTTAATTACTATATTATTATAATGGAAAAGAATCAACAATCATTGAATAGTTGTTGTTGATGTCATTGATTTTTTGTTATATGATTTCCTAGTTACTTATGTGAATATATAGTATCATTTAAGTAAATAATCAATCATATTACGAAGAAATGATTAAAAAAAAGAAAATAATTTGTAATTACGGTTTTTTATTATTGAGTGAGTGTTTGTAGAGGGATTTACATGAATATTATAATAATAGTCTTTAAGTATTATTGTGTTTAATTCATGAATAGTGAGAGAAATAATGAATGGATATCTTAGTACTCTTTTTCTACTCTTGATTAACATATTAATTTTTGCTGTTATTGTTAATTCATTACCCGTTGATACCCAAAATGAGAATATAAATGACATAGAATCTTCAGATAATAAAGAGAAAATAAGTGTAAGTGTAAGATAATTTATTTTATGAATAATTATGTATTTAGTTAAGTCAACATCATAATTATTCACATGAAAAGTATGTAATACTTTTTTTTATTTGTTTATTATACGATACATACATATATGTATCTTTCTAGATTTATTTCTGTTCCTATGACAAAAGGAAATGTTCTAGCTTTGATAATTATTGGTCTCTTATCTCTTTTAGGTACTTAATTTATCTAAATTTTTTTTATATAACTTCTTTAGGTGCGTTAAAATTATATCAAATGTTTTCTTATTCATCATGTAATTGTCCTTTATGTAATGGTATATAAATTATTAAAAAAAATGTTTTTTTAAATAAATATTATATTCATGCATAGGAAAGTATATATTAGATGAATATATATCTCAAGGTGGTTTTGGAAGTATATATAAAGTATATAACAAAAAAACAAATCAATATTATGCTTTGAAAATGATAAAAGTATATATTTTATATTTATTATTTTTATTATATATTTTTTTTATGTATATTTAAATGAATAACTATACTATATTATTGTAACTATTATAAATATAGGTAGACGAGATATGTGATGCAAATGAAGCACAATCAGAAGCAAAAAGACTTCGTGAATTAAATCATAATTATATTGTTTCTGTATATAATATATATTTAAATATTATTATTTATATATATATGTATATAGTATTATGATGATTTTATTCATGAAGATACTACCTATATATCTCCTAATCTATCATCTCTATATGTATGTATTGTTATGGAATTATGTTCAACTGTATATATATATATATATATATTATTTTATTATTTTTTTATTTATTACGCTCATTCTTATATTTATTATTCTTAGAATAATTCTATATATATAATTATTATATATATATAGGATATAGAGACTTATTTATTAAATTTAGAAACGTATGTAGATGAGAATGAATTATATAAATATTCATATCAAATTATTTCTGCATTACAATACTGTCATCAAAAAAATATTATTCACAGAGGTATATATATATATATATATATATATATATTTCAATTATTAAGAGTATTAAAACTATATTTCTTTTAATTTTATGAATGATATATATATATATATTATTCTAGATATAAAACCTTCAAATATATTTATAAAAGAGAATAAATGTAAATTGGGTGATTTTGGACTCTCTACACAAGTGAAAAATAGCTATACTCTGTATATATATATAAACTATTACTATATGATTTATTATTATTATATGATTTATTATTATTATATGATTTATTATTATTAATATATATATATAGTATTTCTGATGTTGGTACTTCTATATATAAAGCTCCTGAGACATTTTTAGGAGGAGAATATGATGGGAAGAAAGCTGATATATCCATATATATAATTATTTAATAATATATATAATTATTTTATTATATATATAATTATGTAATGATATATATAATTATGTCAATATATGTATTTCATTATTTATTTCATTATACATTTTTCATTAAATAATATTTCATTATATATATCACAATATACACACTTAACTTCTTTACGTTTTTTCTCTTGGTTTATCATTATTACAAATAATTGCAGATATTGATATTGAAAATGAAACGGAAGGAGGAATTCCCGCGGTTAAAGTATGTATAACAATCGAATTTAATACTAAGTCATCTTTCTCTATCCTATATATTAGTTATTTTTATTAATTATATTCTAAGATTATATATAGTTGTATATATATAACATTATCTATATATAGTTAATAACAACACCAAATTATATAAATACATTAATATCATATATACCTACTCTATATACTGATAATATAACTATTATGTTTCAACATATGCTAGATCCATCACCACAAACTAGATACTCTACAGAAGAACTTCTTCAATTCCCATGGTTATCTTCATCTTAATGATTTCATTCCTATTTCTACTATTCTTAAGAATATCTTTTTTTTCTTCAACCTATTTTTTAATAGAATTATTGATTTCATAAAAAAATTTCTTCTTTCTTTTCAATTTTTATTCGCAATAATATCTAGTTTTTCTTGCTACTTTCTGTCTTTTAACCTCTATTCTCTCAATATTAAATAATAATTTTACTTGTGTCTTGATTTTCCATAATTTAAATGAAACCCTGTATCAATCATACTTTTTATTTCATAAAAACTAGTATCTGCCATAACCTACCCCAGAAAATCTTTGTCCTTTATAGGTATGATCTCCAAAGAACAAAGAATAATCCTGATTATATTAAGAAAAACGCATGAAAAGTGGATTTCTCCGCAAAAATAGTTTTATTGACTTTTCATGGTTATAACAAAACACGAAAAATCATGGTCTTATTACAATAACTGTCCGGAAAATTCTAGTACAAGACAGTCTACAAATAAATAATAAAACGATACTAAAGAAATATATAATTATAAATATATATAATAATACATCAGAAAAGATTAATAAAACATAAATACATAATAGTTGGCAACATATAATAACTAGTTTCTTTCTTCATCTTTTGTTATAAGTGATAATTACAATAAATGATGGATCAAAATATTCAATCAACGAACTGCTATTCACTTAAAGACTCAACATCAAGTAGTAAATGCTATATATATAGTTAAAATAATTATATTATAAAAAACGAAAATTCTAATTAGAGATTAATATGAACACATTATTGCTTCTATAATAGCTCAGATACAGTATAATAATAGATTTCAATATGAGTATAATAATATATAAAGAAAAATATAAAAATATACTTTTAATACCATTCTACCACTAAATAAAAGACGGATATCGCCAAAACCAAATCACAAATGAAGCAGCTCGACATTCCCATCTATTAAAGCATATAATCATAAGGAACTATTTTCCTGAAACTTCAGTTATGGTCAACTGCTAGTTTTTTATTTTTTTATGAATGTAGCATAAATAATAGAAGCATTAAAATCAATATATACTACATATTACGGTTTTAATGAAGAAGTGAAAAGAAAATAAAAAAAGAAACTAGTGTTTTATGAGTAAGTAGTATTTCTGTTCAGTCATCTTTTTCTTTTATACTAGTCAATATGTTTATAGTCTAAATGTATAGTAGTAACCAAATAATTGGGCGATTGAATTTATATATAAAACAATAGGTTGCTGTATAATTTCTACATATTATTGGTCAAAAATATTTTTTGATAGTATATTACAGGTCTATTTAGGGAAACTGGGGAATTTTCAGGAGTTTTCTATGAATAGGTGTCTTTTATGAAGTAAAGACCCCTATTCATAGAAAACGGAAGAAAAATACGTAGTCTACCAAAAAAGGTTTGTAATACAATATTATCGTTTGTGTAAGTTTCTTTATAACATATTCTTTTGTATTTTGATTTCTGTCTTCTCCTATATATATATATATAATTTTGCCTTTGAAAATTATTATAATAATAATAAAAAAAAAGAAAATCATTATTTTAATTCCCTTTTATTTTTCTATAGTTATACATAAAAAGTAAATAATAAAGCCAAAAAGAAAATGTTACAAAATAAGAGATCTTTGATATTTCTGTATTTTATATTACTGTGTGTAACTGCTTGTGTTGATATAAATGGAGAATGGCCCGAAGTGAATAGTGGTGAGATGTCTATAATAGGTTGTGATATATCATCAAGTGGTATACGAAGACGTTTATGTTTAGAAAGTGGTGACTGGGGCGAAATTGAAGATTTATGTATAGAAAATTCAAATATTGAGATAATAAGTCCATTTTATTCTCAAGATAATATGAGAGGTGGTTTAAATCCAACAAATACAACTTTTCGATTTACTACTTCTTCTTCTTTTACAATAAGTAGTTGGTTTCGTGTTCGTATAGATAATAGTTCAACAAGAACAACTTTATTTTCTTTTTCTAATGGTTATACTTATTCAAATGGTAAATTTCGATTATTAGAAATATGGCAAAGTGGTCGTCTTCATTTAGATGCTTGGGGAACAGGTGTTGATGTTGATGGTTCTACTATAAATGGTTGTAATAATCTTGGTGATAATATTTGGAGATTTTTAGTACTTCGTTATGATTCTTCTTTAAATACTTTAGAAATAAAAATAAATGGAAATACTTGTATTTCTACAAGTAATAGTATACAAAATTTATCTACAATAGATGATTCTTATTTTATGTCCTTAGGTTCTATAGAATCCAATTTTGCAAATCCTTATCATATTCATTCTATTCTTGCTTTCTCTTCTTTTACTTATTATCGTAATAATGCTTTATCTAATGATGTTTTAGAAGTTCTTAAAGGAAATCAACCTGAAGATATAGGTATAGGTATTCGTCAAGTTTATTATAATAATGATAAGAATTCTATTCATGTTGATATTATTCCTCAATCTATTCCTAATGATGAAACAAATGTAATTATTAGTTGTATAGCTATAGCTATTGATAATACTATAAATATAAATATTCCTTCTATTGATGATATTCTATTATCTTCAAATTCAATTGATGAATTTACTATTGGATCTATTTCTACTATTCTTATTCCTATTATAGATAATACAAAAGATTATCATATTTATTGTGCTGGTAAAGGTGATTCTTATAAAACTTCTCCTTTATCTTTAGAACAAAATAGTATTATTCTTCATCATAATTATGAATCTATTTCAGAATCTTTAACTAAAATAAAAACAAATCAAGTTAATATTAATAATTCTTTATTTTGGATTCCTTTTGAAGATTCTCTTGAAGATTATTCTATTTCATTTTATATTAATACAATTCAAACATCTTCTTTCTTCTTTGGATTTCGTTCTGCTTTATATTTTAATAATGAAGGTACAAAAGATATTATTATTGAAAATGGTAAAATTGGTTTAAAACTATATACTAGTTCTTCTACTAGTCAATCTTTTATGTCTATACAATCAATTAATGATGATATATGGCATCATATATTATTTTGTTATTCTTCTTCTACAAATACATATACATTATATATTGATAATAATTTAGATTCTTCATTTATAAATAATGATTCTTCTTCTTATTTAATTGCTCCTTATTTTGGATTTTATTTTATTAATGGATATACTCAATTTATAGGTAGTCATAAAGAAATACGTTTCTATCATTCTATTCTTAATGAATCAGAACGTTTATCATTATATAATAATATTCCAAAAGAAATTAATATTCAAAGTAGTTATATATCTACTGAAAATTCTGTATCAATTACTTTCTCTATTCAAAAATTATTAACTAATGAATTAATTCCTATTTATATATATATTCAAGAATCAATTCTTCCTATACCTTCTTCTTCTATTATTATTAATGAAGGTCAATTTCTTTCTGTATCTAGTCTTGAAGAAAATAATATTATTTTTAATAATCTTACTAATGATACTATTTATTTTGTTTATTTCTTTATTAATATGATTGATTATTATGTTATGACTGAAGAAGAAATTATAGAATATAAATTATCTTTAACTACTTTATCTACTTCTCAATGCCAACAATTTATTGCTACTCAAAATTGTTCTCCATCTAATCTTATTGATACTACTAATGTTTATACTTGTTCTTCTATGATTCCTTCTACTATATCTGGTTATTGTATTTGTAAAGATGGTAGAAAGATGAATGCAGTTACTTGTAATCATAATGAATTTAATTGTAATAATATATGTGAATCTGAAGAATCTTTTACTATTATTAATAAATGGATTATGAGACATCATACTTCTTTTTCTTCTTATATTAGTGTTAATGATATTGTACCTATTCTTCCAAGACAAGTATATTTCTATGATTCTATTAATCAAGCATATGTAAGTGGATCAGCACCTACTAATGTTGATACTGCTGAAAATTCTATTTTTACATTTCATTCTATGATTTATGCAGATATTACAGGTAGTTATAGTTTCCAATATAAAGTAGATGATCAAGTATATTTCTTAATTGATTCTTTAAATATTAATAACGTTGTAATTAATCAAAATACATATCTTGGTAGTTGGACATCTGTTAGTCCTAAAACACTTACAAAAGGTTGGCATAATGCTTATATTATAAATTATAATGGTGGTGGTGCTGGTGGTATTGAAATACAAATGAAAGGACCTAATGATAGTAGTTTCAAAGAAATAACAGGTCAATATCGTATGAGTACTCATGGTATTTTAGCTCAATATAAAACAGAAACATCTACTGGTTGTACTGTTAATTATTATGCTAATACTATGAATACATTCTTTACAAGTGAATTAATGATGGATTTATCTAATGAAAATGGTAATACATTTGGTACTTCTGGAAATAGTTTAACTGATAATTTCTTTGCTTCTTATACTTTTATTTTATATCCTACAAATACAAATACTTATACTATTAGTATAGAAGCTATTGATGGTATTAAAATAAATGTTGATGGTGTAACTAAACTTACAAATAATGTTTGTGGTGAATATACTGGATCTTTTGATTTAAATCTTATAGCTAATACACCTGTTATGTTTTTTATACAATATAGAACAAATGGTATTTCTCATAAATTAAAATTATATTGGAAATCTTCAGATATGAATGAAAAAGTCTTAATTCCTTCTTCTAATATATATAGAGAAGATTATAGTCGTTGTTTCCAAAGTGAAGTTGATTCTTTAACTTTACCTTATACATATTTAAATAATAAATATGAAATAGATTGTCCTTCTGGATATAGTGGTAAATCGTATTATTTATGTTCTAATCCTAATGATAAACCATTTGCTTATGGTATATGGGGATCTAAACAATCTGAAAATTGTGAAATTATTCCTATTTCTGATGTTACTTATCAAAATAATACTTTAAGATTACATCGTTATGAATCTATAAGAAATATATTATCTTATAATGGTATAGCTACTTCTATTAATATATCTCCTTCTCTTCCTAATGGATTATTATTTAATGAGAATACTGGTATTATATCTGGTTCTATGTCTTCATTATTAAGTTCTACTAATTATATTGTGACTGTATCTAATTCTAAGAATTCTATAGAGATTATTATTACTATTATAGTAGAAGAAACTTATTGTAGTGGTGATAATTATCCTACTACTGCTACTGGTGAGAATGCTATTGGTTCTTGTGGTGATAATACTTTATATACAGGTATAAAATCAGCTACTTGTGGATCTATATATCCTCCTATATGGACTAATATAATAAATACTTGTATTCGTAATCAATGTAATTCTATTACAACTGATTCTATGGTATTTGAAACTACAAATACAAATAGTTATGCTTCTATTACTTGTCCTAATAATGATGGTAGTATCATTCGTTTCTGTAATAAAGATATGACTTGGGGTGATATAGAGAATAATTGTGGTAAGATAGTATGTATTCAAGAAGAATATGAAGGATATATATGGCCTGCTACAGAAGTAAATACAATACGTTCTATTGCTTGTGGTGAAGGACTTGAAGGGAATCGTAAACGATCTTGTAATGTTTCTAGTAATGATAGTAATCAAGGTGAATGGTCTAATATAATTGATAGTAGTGAATGTATGATAGCTCCTGTTAATATAGATATATCTATTCCTACTTCATCTCATGTAATGAAAGAAATTCCTATTTCTTTTGATTTCTATGGTCAAAATTATCATATTGATACAAATTCTATATTATTAAGTGAAGGTTGTTCTATTCAATCAACTATTAATGATATTTCTATTTTACCTCAATATACTATTCTTATTCGTCGTTCTTCTGAATGTATAATTACATTTAATAATGGATTCCTTTTAAATATTGAAAATCAAATTCTTACTCCTCGTAGTCCTTTTTCTACTACACTTACTATTGCTTATCGTCCTATACCTGTTCTTAATGAATCTTATAATAATCATATTGGTTATGCTACTGAATTAGGTATAAATAAATATGTAGTAGATTCAAGAAATACAGAGAATGAAGCTATTCAACTTCTTACTGGTGGTCTTTCTTATGAAGATAAAGATATTAATACTCCTTATTCAATATCAACTTCTCCTTATTCTTCTATTGGTGATGAATTGTCTATTTCTTTATGGTTTAAGATAGATTCTATAGGTTCAAAGAATATTCTTACTAAAGCTGGTACTAATAGTAATAATTATTCTATTTTTATAAATGATAATAATGAATTAATTATATCTACTGGTAATGAAATGGATACTTGTGCTTATTATAATACTAATGTAATTCTTAATATAGATACTTGGACTCATATAGGTTTTACTATGAAAACTACTAGTGCTTATTCTGGTACTAAAACTATATATATTAATGGTGAATCTACTAGTTGTACTTATTCTTCTATGTATATATCTAGTCAATCTCCTGTTATTCTTGGTGAAACTGGTGGTATTACTGTTTCTGATTTCAAATTATATAAATATGTATTAACTAATAATGAAATGATTGAATTATATAATACATTTGCTATTCCTTCTATTCGTATTACAGTTCCTTTAACTACTACTTCAAATATTATTGATATTCCTATTGAATTTAGTGAATCTGTAAAGAATATAAATATAAATAAAGTATCTATTATGAATTCTATTGGTGGTAAAGATACTACTATGTCTTGGACATCTACTACTTTACCTTCTCCTTCTATTCATATTTCTTTCCCTATTTCTTCAGGTACTCGTACTTTAACTACAAAATTAATATTTGATACTGAATTTATTCAATCTACTACTACTGATATATATAATAAATATACTGAATATATAATTACTTATAATTCTATTGTTGAGAATCCTGAATCTGGTTCATTTAGTCCTATATTTAATCCTGAATCTTCTACTAGTATGTCTTCTAATACTCCTATTACTTTCTCTTTTGGTCAAGAAGTTCTCTTTAATGGTAATAGTGTTATTCATTATTTTGATAGTGAACATAGTGATGAATATAATGGTGATATTCTTATTTCTTCTTTAGAATCTTCTCTTACTACTTTATATATTATATTACCTGGTGGATTTGCTCTTGGACGTTCTATTCAATTCTCTATAGATAGTAATATATGTACTGCTTTAGATGGTACTCCTTGTCCTAATGTTTCTTCTGAAAATACTTGGATATTTACTACTAATTCTCCTTTTACTGGTACTGTTGTGAAATCTATTGAAGGTAATTATAAATATGCAGTCTTAATTAATTATCAAATAATATATAATAGACCTATTAAACATGTAGATGATACAAAGATTGAAGTCACGAATGCTGCTATATCTACGATTCACATTATGGATAATATTTTATCATTTGCTCTTCATCCCATGTTTAACTCTGTTACTAATTCAATCGATATTACTATTTCTATTCATAATTCTGTTGCTTTGGATTTCTCGATTCCTTCTGCTGGTTCTTCTTCTACTTATTGGGAAACATTTACTGCTTATTCCACTGTTCGCGCATATTCTTTTAAACAAAATGGTCATAGTGATATTAATGACAAGTCATGTTTATATATAAATAATAATGATAATTGGGTGAGTAATAATCTTGGCTCCATAACTAGTGCTTATCAATATTCTTCTACTACTCCTTCTTGGATATGTGATAACACCGAAGATATTACAATTACTAAACCTATTATAGATACATCATTAACTATATCTTTTTGGTATAAAGTGTTGAAAGTTCAACAATCATTCACATTTATCAAGAAATCAATAGATAGTACTCATATTGACTATCAAATTGACTATGTTAATGGAGAAATCAATATATATACATATGATCTAAGTAATGATAATTGTGTTACTGTAGATTCTCCTATGGATATAAACTGGCATAACCTTGTTATTTCTATGAAGGTCATATCAGAAACATCAGTAGATATTTCTATTTATCTTGATGGACAGTTATCTAATTCTCAACATAATATTCAAAAGAGTTTTTCTACTATATATAATTCATTAAATATTGGTGATTATGGATCATTTATAATGTCTAAAGTTGAGTTTATTGCTTTAGAAATGACTTCTGAATTAGTTATGAATAAATATTTATCAAATTCTAAACCTATTTTATCGATCACATATCCTTCTATTATAAATGAATCATTTACAGCTATTATATCATCTTCAAAACCTATTACTGGACTCTCTTTACAATCAATAAACTGTATTCCTGAACGAAGTGTTATCTTAAGCTCATTCAACATTATTGATGATAGTCATTATTCTATTATTGTATCTCCACAACAATTTGGTATTATTTCTTTATATATTTATGAGAATAGTGTTAAAGACTCAGATATGTATTCTAATGAACAATCATCACTTTATTCCTTTACTTATGGTCATGATATATACCCACAATTTAGTCTTCTTGTTTCTTCTCCTTGTACTACTCCCATTGTTCCATTTACTATTTCTATTCCTTTCATTTCTGAAACCATAAATATAAATGATATTAGTTCTTCTTATGGTACTTTATCTAGTATTTCTGTGAATAATAATGTCTATAGCGCTACATTTAAACTGAATGATAATACAGATCGCAATCAAAATGGAATAATTATATGGAATAAAAATATTTGTGGAGTTAATCATAATTCTCTTTGTCAATTTGAAATTCATTTTGCTAATATATTTGAATCATCTATAGCTACTATAACAGCTGCTCAAGAAGGAAATACAGAAACATTTTCATCAGAATATTATCAACAACATCAATTTAATTCAGGTACTTCAAATTTTGCTATTTCATTTGAAGCTAATTGTGAAAATGATATATTACTTGGTGTACGTGAATATCCATTATCTACTTCAAGTGTATATCCAACAATTGTTATAGGAGGTTCAGGTAATAAAGTATTACAAATTAGAAAGAGTCATGGTAGTTCACATACTAATGTTGGATCCTCAAGAACAGATTTATCATACTGTGTTCCTGGTACATACATGAAATTCTGGTGGAGAATGCAAGATCAAATTATTACATTTGGTAAAGGAGATATGGATAACAATCCATTAATTACTCAAAACTTTGGTGAAACTCTTCCTTATACAAATATGGTTGGTATTTTCGATAATTGGGGTACAACTGTTTATTATAGAAACATACGTATCTACAGTATATCACATTCTTTTATTCCTTCTCCTTATATTTATATGGATACTTCTTCATCACCTTATCAAACTATTGTTCAATTTACACGAAATCCTTCAACTGTTTTATCGGAAAGCTCTATTCTTAAAAATAACGTTGTTCTTCATGATTTTACTGTTGTGAATAATAATTATTATACATTTACAGTTGAACCTATTGCTAATGATAATGATATTAATGCAGTTATTGCTCATTCTATAGAAATTCCTAATGGAGCAGTTAGTTTTACTGAAAATGAAAATACAGTTGTCAGTTCTTCAAGTACATTTGAAGTATATAGTACACATATTCAAGTTTCTTTAACTTGGAATAGCGATGAAAGTATTCATTCTTATATTATTCCAATTACTGTTTCTGTTAATATTCCTGTTATTATTCATAAATCTATGTTTCAATTACCTAATGGTGGTGAAATCGTACAAATCTCTCAAACAGGTTATGGAGCAATTGTGTCTATTATACCTCCTTCTTCATCTCCTATCTCTGTTATTCTTGTTGAAAATGCTGTTGAAGGTTGTATATCTAAAATGATTACTATTCATAATGAAAACCCATCTAAATTACAATATTATCAGGAATTAAGTGATTATTCCTATTGGTCAGATCAATGGATATCATATACAAATGATTATTTACGATTTACATTTGAAGCTATTTCCTATGATGGTATACGTATAGGTTTTTCATCTACTAAGGGTATGACTACAGGTATGATTGAATTATATTTTGGATATAACAATGGATATACTAGTTCTTTAAGACAATATAATGGAAATACATGGAATGATATCAATATATTTAGTCATGATTCCATGATTGTATCTGGAAGATTAAGTTCATATTTTATTATATTTGAAAAAGGACATTTGATTGTAGGAAGTGGTAATCAATATAATCAAGATACAATAATTATTGATTATGAATATAATTTATATTCTCCAAAATATTTTTCTTTTGCTTCTGGAAATTCATATACACTTATTCAGTCTATTAATCCATATACTATTGAAGTGAATCTTCAAGATATATTGATTAATATAAGTTCTCCTACATCTAATGCCTACTCATTACCAATTGTATTCACTGTTGTTTCTGATATTAATGTTCCTCTTGATTCTTGGAAGGTTTCTAATGGTTATTTAATTGAAGGAAATGAACCTAAATCATTCTATTTATATCCATTCAAATCAAGTATTTCTTCTCTCTATTTACCTGAAAAAGTTATTGATACTGAATCTTTTCATTCTAAAGCTACACCTATATATTCTTATTCAAATGGAGGTTTCTATCAGTCTTATATACTTCCTCCTTCTATATCAGGATTAACTGTAGCTCCTGCATCTAATTGGAACTTAGAAACAACAAATAATGGCAATATATTATTTACTTATATTCCTGATGGTTCTTGTCAAAGTTTAATATTATTATTAGGAAGTACATATGATACTATTGATAATAATAATTATCGTATTAATATATGTGGCATTTCAACTATTGAATATATTTATGATTCTACTATTATGGATAGTTCAACTGGTTCTTCTATTGATTGTTCATCTTCTATTTCCTTTACAGTAACTATAACTGATTCTTCTATCATATTACTTAATTATGATTCTTCAATAACCTATGTATCTATAAATAGGAATATAAATATTAAAGTATTCTCATTTGCTCCAAGTGAATGTATTGACAATAATAAACTTACATCTAAAGGAAGACTTGAGAATATTATGATTCGTCCACTTTTACCTTCTGTTTGGTATGATGATATGAATACAGTAAATAACTTTATTAAAGATAGTTCAAGTGGTAATAAGAATACATGGACAGCAGAAGGAGGTGTAGGAAGAATTCATTATACAAGTGGATTTGAATTACCTACAGGATCTAGAACTTCTGTAGATTATTATTCACATACTATTGGTACTTCCTGGAAAGAGATTATAGTTTCTGTACGATTAAGTTCAAATAGTCGTAAAAATATAATTGCTTGTATAGGTATTGCTAAAACAAGTAATATCAATTGGGCTGCTGATGGTGTTTGTATTCATAATGATGGTGGTACTAAATATATTCGTCATCAACGTAAAGTCAGTGGATATAGTGATACTTATGTTTCATTTACAGGAGATTTCTCACAATTCGTTGATTTACGTATTGTAAAGACTAGTGAAATATCTTATTCAACATATTATAGAGTTACTTCTACTCAAGGATCTTGGATTAAGATAGATGATTATACTAATAATGAATATACAAATTTAGATCGTCTTGTATTCTATTCAGCTTTAAAACACGCTACTAAGTTTATCTTTATTTCTGATGATGATTATAGTATGTATTATGATAATGTTTATATCTATCCAAAGGAATCTCATTTTGAAAATATGATGGGTTGTATGTCAACATTAGATACAATAAGTAATATATTAACAAGTAATACATTAACTTCTGATGAATGTAAGAATCATTGTTTAACTTCTCATTTCTATGGATTATATCAAGGTAACAAATGTATATGCATTAATAATTATTTAGAATTAACTGGAGAGTTTATTGATAAGAAAAATTGTGATTCTATATGTACTGGTGATTCTTCTTATTTCTGTGGAGGTTCAAATAGTATTTCCATATATTCATCATCAGCTGAATATACGATAGTTATTCCTTTTAATGATGATAGTATATGGAAATCTGACATACCTAATAGTAATTTAGCTAGTATTAGTTATAATGATGGTATTTTAATACAGACAATTCATGGAGATACAAAGATTACTTCAAATAGTCGAAATAATGCTCCTGCTGTTTATATTCCTATTTCTAAACCTTTCATAAGTATTATGTCAGTTACATTTGAATCTATTTCACAACAATATATTGCTGGATTTGCTGTTTATAATAATCAAAATGATTATTTTGAGCATCTTTGTGCTATAGATTATTCGATATCATCTGAACCACATTTACAATATAAAGGGTATAATAAAGAAAATTCATTTATAACTATAAATAATTCATTTTTAAAGATATGGCTAAAATATTCTAGAGACTCTGAAGGTATTTTTAGTTGTCAATATAAACTTGAGAATGATAATGAATGGAGTGATATATATGATGATACAACAGATACAAGTTATTATGGTTATCGATTAGGTATTTTCTCATCAAGTAGTATTGATGGGAAAACAACTTCTTTTGAAGATTTTAGTATATCAACAGATACAACTAAGCCAATTGCTATATTATCTTCAGAATTGTCTGACACAACAAATGATAGTCATCATATTATAACTGCTTCTTTTAATAAAGATATTACATTAAATAGTATGTATTCTCCTCTTTGCGATAATTGTGATATTGAACAAATATCAACACTTTCAAGTTCTTTGTATGAGATTGAAATAGTGATATTATCTCGTGGTACATTTTCTATTTATTTACCTACTGGATTTGGTCAAGATAATAATAAGAATCCATCTGAACAGTCAAAATCTATTCAAAGTCAATATATAGTTAATAATTTTGTTTCTTGGATTATACCTTCAAATAATATATATATAAATTCTTTAAAATTCACAATAATTGTTGTTTTTAGTATTCCTATTTCTCAATTTGATGGAAACATATTAGAGATTGATAACTGTATTTATAAACAAACTTCTAAGATTGATTCAAATACCTATGAAGTTGTTTTTGAAACAAGTAAAACAGGATTAATTATGATATCACTTCCTTCTTCAAGTGTAGTTTCTACAGATTTAGTATATAATTTACAATCTAATATAGTATTTTTCTATTTCTTAAAACAAGGTTGTGAAAGTAATACTATACATGGATATTTATGGCCTGCTTTGAATTCAGGAGAATCTTATAGTTATAATTGTGAAACTGGATATATTGGTAGTATTACTAGATATTGTTTAAGTACAGGTAAATGGAGTTCTGTAGAAGACACATGTAGTATATTAATGTGTCCAAATAATGAATACAATAACGATTATTGGCTTTCTATTCCTATTAATACTATATCTAATCATGAATGTCCTTTATATTATGATGGAACAATTTATCGTTCATGTATATATAATGAAGAAACAAATGATGCTCAATGGAATATACCTATTAATGCCTGTAAAATGATTCCACCTTACAATATTCTTTATTCTACTTCAAATATTGTATTAAAACAATATCAAGAAATAGATCCTATATCAATAACATATGAAGGTATAGTAGAAACAATTGAATTACTTGATTCTATTCCTAATACAATTCATTTTAATACTACAGATGGTAGTTTTAGTGGTTTTGTGAGTGATATTCTTCCATTAACGACATATACAGTACGTTTCAGTAATAGAGACAGTTTTACAGATATACAAATAACAATTCTTGTTGAGGGATCCTATTGTACTGGTAATGGATATGATGATACACTAGTAGCTACAAAAGGAAGAAAAGAATGTGGAGATATCCTTTATAGTGGATATATAGAACGTGAATGTTTAGCTTCATATCCTCCTGTATGGGGAACAGAAACAACTGAATGTATAAGAAATACATGTTCTACTGAGATAGATTCAGTATATGATATATTATGGGATAGAGTAGAAACTGATAATACTGTATCAATAGATTATTATGATGGTGGTATAGATAATTGTATATTATATCGTGACTGTGAATTAGATCGTACATGGAGTTCAATACGTAAGACATGTAATCGTATTAAATGTGAAAGTATAATAATATCCAATCCAAATGATAATAATGAAAGTAACATAGAATTACCAATAAAAGAAGTGAATGAATATTATAATATAAGTTGTAGAGAATATTATAATGGTATAAGTTCTTATAAATGTGAGTTAAAACAATTAATAATAAATAATACTATTATAAAAGGTATAGGTGAATGGAGTGATATTGATAATAGTAAATGTATATTAGAGATTCCAAATAAATTAGAATATTCATATAAATATATAGAGATGGAAAAGAATACAATTATAGAAGAATTGTATCCTATATATGATGGTATAATAGAATCTTATAGTATAGAGCCAGAAGATAGTTTATTATTAAGTGGTTTAGTATTTAATGATGCTAATGGTAAGATAAGTGGAATAAGTAATACATTTGGTGATTATAATTATACGATAAAAGGAATAAATAGTTCTGGTTATGTATCAACAACTATGAGAATACGTATATATAATAATAAATGCAGAGAAGAGAATTGGCCTGAAACAATTCCTGGTCATACTGTATCTATATCATGTGATGAATATTATTATGTAGGTACATATGATCGCGAATGTTTATTTGAAGAAACTTCAATATTTACAGATCCAATAGATAATTGTATAAAAAAGATTCCTTACGACACTCATTATTCTAATAGTTATTATCGTTATTCTCCATCTGAAACAATCTTATTATATCCATCTTATAAAGGATTTGTAGATATAATAAGAATTAGTCCTGAATTACCTGATAGTTTAAGATTTGATAATAAATATGGTATAATAAGAGGAACATTACCTTCGGAATATAGTAAAACAGATTATACAATAGAGTTTATCAATGAGATTGGATCTAATTCAATAATAGTAACGATAGATATTACAAATATATCGTATGGTAATATTTGGAAATATTATGATCTTAATAACAATGATAATGAAATAGTAAATAACTGGAATCAAGAAATCATAAATGAAGATGATTGGATAGAAATATCAAAGAACAATTGGAATAGAAAATCAAGTACTAATCATTATTATAGATCAAAAATAATAATATCTCCTAATAATAATGTAATATTCTATATAAATATATATAGTTTAGGTAATATAGAATTATATATAAATGGCAATCTAATAAATGTAAATAAGATAAATAATAAAGTATTACAAGATTCAAATAATCATGAAATCAATATAAATGATAATGAAATACATATTTTACGAAATAGTAGAATACTACGTAGTGGTATAAATACAATAGCTCTTCATATATCACTAAATGAAGAAATAATTGATCCATTATTATCTATAGAAATAAATGGATATAATAGTAATAATAATATGAATATAGGTAGTTTTAGTTCATCAAGAGATGTATATTCTGCTGACGAAGGGTTCAGTAAATTAATAGATGGTACGACAGATACAAAATGCTTATTAAAAGGTGGTTGTGCAAATAGTGATTTAATATATACTTATGATAATAATGAACGCTATTATTTAACCAATTATTATTTAATCTCTGGTAATGATTGTAGTAAGAGACATCCAAGTAGTTGGAGATTAGAAGGTTCAAATGATAATTTTATAAGTTATGATATATTAGATACAGTAAGTGATAATAAATTTACAAGGAAATATACAAAGAAAGAATTTACAATAGATACTCCTGGAGCTTATAATTCATATAGATTTATATTTACAGAATGTCAAGGTTATCAAGCATTTTATGGTGGTGTTTGTTCTGACTCCAATTATCTACAGTTATCTGAATTAAATATATATAGTAATAGTGAATCATTTAATTGTATGAATGATGACATAATAAATAATAATAATGATTATGGTAATAGTTATGATGGCGAAATAAGTACAAAGAATTGTGAAGATGGTTATAGTGGTTATATAGAATCTACTTGTGATAACAGTAATTATATTAATGAAATATCTCATTGTATGATTAATCCAGAATATAAAATAAGTTATAGTGAAACAAATGTAATTACAACAAAAGGAATATATATAAGTATTTATCCTATAACAAATGAAACAATAATTCTATATGAAATAGTTGATAATAGTTTACCTGTTGGATTATTATTGAATAGTAGTGATGGAACAATTTCAGGTAATGTAGAAGAAACTGGTAAACATAGAATAATAATATCTACAATGAATGAAATAGGTTTAATATCTTCTGTAGAAATAATAATTGATGTAATGGGTTTTTGTAAATATGATAATATTGATTATGATACAGGTGACTCTATAAGAAAAGATTGTTCTGATAATCGTTATGAAGGCTATGAAATTTATGAATGTAAATATAATGGAATAAATGAATGGGTATTTATTAGTGACACATGTATAATGAGAGCTCCAATATTTAATTATGAAATAGATAATAATACAGTAACTTTGTATCGTAAACAATATGCATCAATTTTATCAAGATCAAATGAATACTTTATAGAGTATTTTGAGATTAATCCTGAATTACCATCTGGATTAATATTTAATAGAACAACAGGTAATATATTTGGAAGTCCATTAATTTATAGAGAAAAAACAAATTATACTATTACTGCTTATAACAGTGACAATAAGAGTAGTATAATAATAAGTATAACAATTCTTAATAAGATATGTGATGCTAGTGAAGATGGTAAATATGAAGAAAGTGTTGCTGGTACAAAGATAGAATTATTATGTCCTGAAAATGAATTATATAATGGTATAATATCTCGTGAATGTATAGATAATGATAATAGTTATTGGAGTGAAATTATTAATACATGTACTAGAAATACATGTAATAGTATAACTGAAGATGATGTTATATGGGATATTACTCCTACAAATACAACATCAACTAAATCATGTGATGAAGGATTAGAAGGTAGTATAACAAAGAAATGTAATTTAGATGGTACATGGTCTAATACTATTAATACATGTTCTATAAAGCAATGTATGACTGATATTGATTCTGTTTATAATTTAGAATGGAATTCTATTGATATTAATACAAGTATGAGTATTTCCTGTTCTACTCCTTATGAAGGTGTTTATATGAGAAAATGTAATTCAGAAGGTATATGGGAATCTGTAGAAAATCATTGTTATGTACCGAGTGTATCTTGTATTCCTTCTCAAAATATATTTAGTATAAGTAGATTAGAATCTATGCCTATATATGATATTCCTTGTTCTAAACCTATTCAATCATTTACTATTAGTCCTTTATTACCTAATGGACTTTCATTTGATACTCATACTGCTATTATTTCTGGTTCTTCTACTACTTTACTTGATACTACTATATATACTATATCTTTATCTGAACCTTATAATGATTCATTTACTATATCCATAACTATAAATGAATTATATTGTGAAAGTGATGGTATGTGGCCTAAAACTATTGCTGGAGAAGAAAGTATTATAAATTGTAATGATCCTATGTATTATATAGGTAATTCTCATCGTATATGTAATAATGTATATCCTGCTACATGGGGATCTATTATAGAAGATTCATGTGAATTACGTGCTCCTTATGATGTTTCTTATCCTCAAAATCAAATTTCTATTCCTATTAATACACCTATGACTCCACTTATTCCTACTTATAAAGGATTAAATGTTGAATTTTCTATATCTCCTTCTTTACCTTCGAATCTTATTTTTGATATTCATACAGGTATGATAAGTGGTACTCCTACTGTTATTATTCCTTTATCATCTTATACAATTACTTTAAGAAATGAAGGTGGTAGTATAGATATAATAATATCAATAGTAAGTAGTTCTACTTATTGTAATTCTATAGAAGAGAATGGTTATATATTCCCTGATACAAGTGTAGGTGGATCAGTATCCTTAAAATGTGAAGATGGTTATTCTGGTAGTATAATTCGTAATTGTTTATCTGATAAATTATGGTCTCCTATAATAAATACATGTAAACAAATATATTGTCCTTCAAAGATAGTGAATTATCATGAATTAGAATTTAGTATACCCGAAACACCAGCTGGTCATAAATCAGGAATGCATTGTTATGAAGGTGGTATATGGTTATCCTGTTCTATAAGTGGTGAATGGGATGAAACAATAGAAAATAATTGTACTGAATGTAATTCTGGTCAATATCCTGTATATATAAATCCTGATGATGGAACAAAAGTATGTGATACTTGTCCTTCTGGTATGATATGTCCTGATGGATCTATAGAAACTATGACAGGTTGTTATGGTCAATATTGGTCTACATCTGGATCTAAGATATGTCAATTATGTATAAATGGTTATACAAATAAATTATTAAATGGAAATACAATGTGTACAGAATGTAAATCTGATGAATATGTATATGAATCTGAATGTATAAAGAAGACTAGTTGTTCTAGTATAATAGATGAAGATGGAATATGGCCTGAAACACTTGTTGGATATAGAGCTTCTTTATATATTAATAATGATATTAATATAGGTTATATTACTAAAAATTGTATTTCTACTATTAATGGTCCACAATTTGAACAAACTGATTATTCTGGATTAGGTATATTTTTTATTATTTATTGTTTTTTTTTTATTATTATTTATTTTATTATTATTTATTTATTTTATAATATTAATATTTTCTTTTTATAGTTGATAAGAATATTCAAGCTGGTCATTCACTTATTGATGTTAATTATATATTTAATAATCTTGCTATATATGATTATGATAGTGATGCTGAATTCCTTATTTCTCAAAGTGTAATTCGTTCTTTTGCTTATAAATTAGGATCTATTCGTGATTATGCTTATAGTTATACTTTTGAAAATGTATATATTATTTATTTAATTATTTTTTATTTATTCAATATAACTTTATATAATTTAATAATAAAAATCTATAATATATATCTATAGGGTATATTTACTGTGACACTTCATTTCCGTTTTGAATCAAATTATATTAGTTTAACAACATTAGAAAAATATATTCCTGTTTCTGTTAATTCTATTATTGATAATTTACATTCTACTAATCCTTATCTTTTCCATAATTATATTTATATTTCTGTTCCCAGCATTATTGACTCTAAGTCTCTTAATGATATATGTGAATATGATGATTTATCAAGTGTATCTCTTACTGAATATCATTATGAATCTTGTCCTTCTGGTTATACGGGTATAATAAGTGAAAGATGTTTACAACGTCATTATGATTCTTATAATACTAGACGTCAACATCAATGTAAACCTATTAATCCTCCTTTTGGAAGTGATCTTACTTATATTGATATTACTTATTCTGTTTCCAATACATTTATGCAAGAATTTACTTGTGAAATCAAGATTCTTCTTAAGAGATATATTCTTCAAACTACAAAACAACTCTATTATTCTATGGATGTTTATAATTTCCATGAATATAATAATGATAATTTAGATGTTAAGACTTCTTTTACTATTCGTGCTTCTGTTCCTACTTCTTATACTGATACTACTGTTGATATATTATCTTCTTTAGAAGATCCACTCAAATCATTCTTTATTAAAAACAAAGGAATAATCTATAGTGATACTACTATTTCTCTTGAACCTAATTCTATTCATATTGTTAATGCTAATAAACGAAGACTTCGTTCACTTTAATTTTTTTTTTACTTAATACATATTTATAATTATTTTTTATAATTTTATATATTTTAATTTTTTTTTTTAATATTTTATATATTTCCTTTATTTTTTATATATTTCTTTTTATATTATTTTTATTTTTTATATTTCCTATATTTTTATTTTTTACATATTTCTTTTTATATTATTATTATTATTTATATATTTCTTTTTATATTATTTTTATATTTTATATTTCCTATATTTTTATTTTTTATATATTTCTTTTTATATTATTTTTATTTTTTATATTTCTTTTTATATTATTTTTATTTTTTATATATTTCTTTTTATATTACTTTTTGTTGTATAAATTACTATTTTTATATACACAATATATTATTATTATTATATATATTTTACCATATTATTTTTCATTTCAATAAAAATTTGTTATTTATTAAAAGTTTCTATATATATAATACACTAAGGACAGTTGTTTTTGTTTAGTAAAAAGATGATTGAAAATGTCCGTGTGGTTTCCCTGTGGTGGAGCAGTAGAATTTTTGGTCAGAGTTTCAGTAGTTTTTTCAACAGAGCAGTGAACAAGTATGGCACACCTTAAAAAGATAATTGACCAATAGAAATGTTATATATTCTTTATTTAATATTTATTGGTCTTGCTATTATTTTTGTGGTAAAATATGCAACAATGTAACAAAACAAGCAATAAATATCATCAAATGATCACTGAAAACAAATAAGAAGTAATAATATATAAAAGAAATAAATAGCATAATAAAAAATATATAATCTTTAAATGATAATTTATCAGTATCAGAACAGGTTCACTTCGAATTTTCCATTTAAACATAGCCAACCTATATAAAGAGATGCTATTAATTAAGTAGTACAATTAATATTATATATATTATGTTAAAGTAATAATAAAAAATATATACCTTTTTTCTAGTCATTCTAAAACAAGCATGAGCTAAAAAAATTAGCGTCCTATAAAAGACACGTTAAATAGTATTATTAATAAAAAACAATGAAACTAATATATATACATACTTTTATAAACCATTCTCTCCATTCACAAAGAATAGTATCACTAGAGCCAATTGAAGCCTATATATCACTGTAAGACATTTTTGACCTTTTAACAAATATGATTGGCTATCTATGATTATTAGTCCAATCAATTTGTTTAAAATGACAAAACTGTCCGTAGTGTATAAAGATAGAATAAGTTAAATAATATAATAAAATATATAATATAATAATATAGAATAATAATATAAATATATACATTAATGCTATATAAATATAAAGCGGGGTTTTAAGAATGTAGAAATAAATAATAAAGATAGATATGTACCTTTTATTCACGTTAATTCCTCCCAGTCTTGACCCAAAGAACCCATCTATAAAGATAATTATAAAAAGAAAAATATATATATACCTATAAGAGAACCATGACCACACACAAGAAGGAGCATAGCACTTAAGGAGACCAGGAATAGCCACAACAAGAAGCAGAGACAGCTACTATATAAAATAAATGAATAGAGTAGAAAAAAAGAATATAAAGAAACAGCAAATACCTACCATCAAAATAACATATATGATATGAAATAAAGTAATAATTTAATAATATATCATTATATTGATATAAGATATAATAAAATAAATATGAAATCAGGGTTCGCCAAGAAGACTCTGCTGGGGTACAGAATACCCAAAAGAGCCAGTTTTAAGGGTACTTTTTGCGGCTCAAGGCGTAGGAAAAAAAAACACATTGGGTAGAGTCCCTACCCTGGGTAGCCTATGGCGAACGCTGATAGAAGGATATAGAAGGAGAGAGAATAATAGGAAAAAATAAACAAAGAAGGAGATAGTAGAGATAAAGAAAGATAACATAAGAAATAGAGAGGGAAATAGAGAAGGAAATAGAGAAGGGTAAGGATAAGGAGATAGAAGAAGATTAAGAAGGAGAGAGAAATGAAACAAAAAAAGAAGATAGACAGACATAGAAGGTACTAAAAGGAAATAAAAGTAATAAATGAAAGACAAATAGAAGATGAATGGAAGAAAGAAAAGATTAAGATAGAATGATAGAAAGAAGATTGAATTAGAATGAAAGAGATAAAGTAGCCAGAAAGAGAGAGAAGGATCAAAATAGAAATAGAATAGAGAATATTGAAAAAAAGGATGTTAGAAGGAAATAAAGAGATGATAGAGAAGGAAGAGAGACTAAAGATAGAGAAGGAAATAGAAAAAGAGATAATGATGGAATAGAAAATATAAAGATAGATACATATAGAGACAGCTAGAAGAAGATTGAAGAGATAAAGTGATTGTAAAGAAGGAAATGAGATAGAAAAAAAGGCAGACAGAAATGAAAATGAAATAGATAAGAGAGATAAGTAGATATATGTGACAGAGAAGGCAAAAAAAAAATAGAAATAGATAAATAAAGATAGAAATGATTGAAATAGAAGGATAAGGAGACAAAGAGTTATATTGAAAAAGAAATACAAAGAAAAGAGAATAATGATAAAAGGAGATGGAGATGAAGATAGAAAAGAAATTAGAAGAGAAGATAGAAAGATAATAAAAAGAGAAACAGTCATAGAGAAAAATAGAAAGAGGAAAAGAAGGGTATAAATAGATTGAAATAGAAAAATACAGAAGGAGGTAAGAAGGAAGAAGAGGAAGAAGATAGTGAAGAAGATTGAGAAGATGAAATACAAGATAAAAGAAGAAATAAAGATATAAAGAAGATGCAGATAGATAGGAAGAGATACATAGAAAATATAGAACTATATAGAATATATAGAAGGAGAGTGAGAAGAAAATAGGAAAAAGAGAATTGAAATAGAAGGAAATATAAGTAGTAGAGAAAGATATGGAGAGGAGATAGGGAAAGTTTTGATGAAAGAAGAAAGAAGACTGAGATAAAATAAAATAAAGAGGGAGAAGCAGATAGAATGATGAACAAGGAAATAGAGAAGTAGTAGATATAAGCAGAAGATAAAAGGAAAACAAAGAATGGATAGAAAAGGAAACGAGAAGAAGATAAAAGAAGATAAAAGAAAAAATAAATAAATAGGAAGAGAAAAATGGGGAAAGAAAAGAAGATAGAAGGAAATAAATAATGTTGATATATAAAAAGTTTAAAAGCAAATAGAAAGAGAGAGAGAAGAAGAAGAAGAAAGAAAAAGGAATCTAAGAAGTCAAGAAGTAAGAAGAAGAAAAATAGAAGAAATAATTAAAACTTTGATTCAAAGAAGAGTTTGAGAATATTTGAAAATAAAGAGAACTAGATAAGAAAAATAAATCAATAATAAGAAATAAACATACATAATAAAAAAAAATATTTGAATTTGTCAATGTGGAGTTTTATAAAATGATAAAAAGACAGGAATAGTAGAAACAAGCTAGATAAATAAATAATAATAATAAATATATAAAAATAATGAAAATAAATAATAAAATGAATTAGAATTCTAATTCAAGAAAAAAGATAGAAGCTAATAATAGACAGAATGAATATACGATAAATATTTTATCATATAATACATAAAAAAATATAATAAAGAAAAAGATAAAAGATAATTATAAAAATAAATAAAATAAATATATACTTTGAAATTAGTTTGACATCATGGACGTTGTTGACATGGACTGAAGAAGCCTATGATAGCCACGGACGAGCAGGAACCTACACATGCTAGAGAATGGGAGAATGTTAATATGGATAAAGAATAAAAAATAGTAATATACATACAAGGGGATAGTCTAAAGTGAAAACGAGCTTCTATTTTAAAAAATAAAAGCAAATAAAAATAAAATAAAAATGAAGAAAATATGTAACAAATGAAAAATTTTCAAAGTCAATAGGCTCAATAGCGTATGGGTGTATTCAGGTCTTAAAAGAAAAATCATTTTTGCGGGAATATCTAGAAACTCAAAAAAATATTTTTTCCCTCCTTTTTTTCACTGTCACTTTTCTTTAATATTTTTGACTTTATAGTATTAAAATCGATTCTTACAGGCATGTATAGACACTTTATACCACTTTTGAAACTAAAAATCAAATATTCAAAAATGAGTGAAAATCACAACAAGCAAAAAAACAATTTTGTGAAGCTTGGTATGCTGTGTATACGCATATATAACAACAGATATGATAAAAACACACAACTCCTCTTGGTTTAGGACATAATTATGAATTCTCTCAAAAAAGCTATTTTAAACCTTAAAACGATACCCTGAACCATAAATCATGTCCTGAACGATATTTTAAGGTTATATTCTTATAAACTGGTTTATTGACGATAATCAATAAACAAAAACAGGAGCTTCCGTTTTTCTTTTCATTTTTGAATTTCTAATTGTTTTGACTTTCTAGGGTAGTTGGCTGAAAGAAATGTTGTCGTCTTTAGGCTAAAAAATTATGAATAAAAAAGTCAAGTCATTTTATTGTTTTTTCCTTGGGAAATAAAAAAGAAGAAATTTTTAGGTGTGTTTTAATTTAGGCTGTATAATGGTTTATATTGTAAAAGGACTTGACGAGAATGACAAGAGTGATAATACATCACTCAGAGAACACACAACTTTAAAAAATTTGTCACTCATGTAATCCATTCCTGAATTATAGGGTTTAGAGAAAAATTTAAAGTCTTTTTGGTTTTAAACAGTCATTCTAAATCATAAAATACTGTAAAATAGTCAATATTTAAAGTAACTATGATTATATCAATAAACAATATATTTTGTAGAGTTATTTTAAAGTTATTCTCTTCAAAAAGAGAGAAACTTGACAAGTTGGCGGAGCTTTTGCTCTCGGGTTTAGTCCAACATATTTTTGATTAAAAATTCTCAGTCATTTTGTTGTTTCTCTTACGGGGAAAAAAATGGAAAACTCAAAAAAGCTTATTAAATTTTAAAATCATTTTTTGAGTCTTCTATTCTTTATTTCATCTTCATTTATTCTGCATTTATATAATTATATAAATTCCAAAAATACTTCATCTATCGAAATAAAAATTATTCTTAAAAAATCTTAAAAAATCAAAAAAAAAAAAAAATAAACAAAACCAAAAAAAAATTAAAACCGTTGAAATTTTGTAATTTGAAAGCGTATCTTCAAGATTTCTGTGAACATTATTTAATTAATTTCATTTTGTTTCACATCTATTTATTTTGAAACTATTTATCATATAACTACTGAATCCTGCATAATGAATATAGAAACTGAACGCCGCGTGTTTATCAAGTCGTTAGCCTATGATAATAACTGCAACAATGATCAAATGAATAATTCTACTACTAAGAAAGCTGTTCGTGCTATGTCTAGAACTACTAATCGTATGAAAGAACTTGATATTGATCCTAGTGCTGTTAAGGTCGATCCCGCCCTTTTGAACTGGAAACCATCTATGACTATTGATGAATATCTTGAAAAATACAAGTCGTCTTCGACTCCTGAAGAGTTAGAAACTCTTCGTGTTGCTGCTGTTGCTGAAGAAAACAAATATAGAGAATTATATGCTAAGAAAGCTGCCTTACCTGATCATGAATATTTGAAAAACAAAGATCTGTTTATGATTCCTGTTTATGGAAATGAGGAATGCTTCAAGAGTCAGAATCCAAATCCTAATGAAGATAGTTCAACAATTTTATTCCCTCTTGAAAAAAGACGTAAGGCTGGTGATAGTGCTATCAGTTCCCAAAGCGATTTTCAAAGAAATTGGAGAATATTCTCTGAACGTTTATTAGATATTGTCAATTGGGATAATGTATTTGTTGCTGGTGGATCTATATTGGCTTGCTTATTACCTGTACCTACTGGAGCTGATAAAAACTTTAAGACTTTACGTAAATACTATCATGAAGATGTTTATTCTGGTTCTGATATCGATTTATTTATTTATGGACTCAACGAAGAACAAGGAAAGTATATATTTTTTATGTATTTATATGAACTAATGATTATTTTATTTCTAGAGAGAAATTAAAGGAGATTTATGAAGCTGTATGTAATGAAATACCTTATAATGTGATCGCATTTCGATCTGCTTATGCTATTTCTATTGTCAGTCAATTCCCTTATAGACATATTCAAATCATTCTCAGATTGTATATATAGTATTTTTAACTGTTTTATTATTTTTGTTAATCATTCTATTCATAATAAATATATTCTTAATAAATGAATTCATGTTAGATAATTATAATATTTATATATAGATATTCTTCTCCCGCGGAAATCTTGATGGGATTTGATGTGGATAGTTGTGCTGTCGGATATGATGGTAAACAAGTATATATGATGCCACGATGCCATCAAGCATTAGTAAGACAACGAAATAGTATATATAGTGTCATTATAGTTATATATAGTGTTGTTTTATTATAGTTATACATAGTGTTATTTTATTATAGTTATATATAATATATTGTTTTCTGTTGTTAATAATATTTTATTATTATTATTATTTGTGCTATTATTATTATTATTATTATTATTATTATTATTATTATTATTATTATTATTATTATTATTATTTGTGCTATTATTATTATTATTATTATTATTATTATTATTATTATTATTATTATTATTATTATTATTATTATTATTATTATTATTATTATTATTATTATTATTATTATTATTATTATTATTATTATTATTATTATTATTATTATTATTATTATTATTATTATTATTATTATTATTATTATTATTATTATATATAGCTATTGATATGACACGTCGATCTCCTACTTATGAATTACGTCTCTCTAAATATGCAGATAGAGGCTTTGATGTATATATATCGATTCTATTATTATATAGAAATAATAATATATAATTTTTATATATGAATAATAATAATAATATATATATGTAGATTGAAGTTCCTACACTTCAAAGAGATAAAATAGATCCGATGATCTTCGAAAAACCATGGGAAAATGTCCAAGGATTATCAAAGTTACTTATTCTTGAAAAACTTAGAACTCCTGGTATATAGATAGTTACTCTTATATTAATATCTACTGTTTCTTGATTTTTTTTTATATATAATTAATTATATATATGTGTATATATATATGCTTCTATATAATCTCCCTCTCATCCTCTCTTAGCTGCACGATATGCATATAAAGAGAGAACGATGTCGAAACGTATGAATCAATCCTTTAAAGGTCAACGCCTCTATAATGATCCCTATATACAAAAGAGATTAGAGTTCTCTGGCGATAAAGCCAGTGATTATAGTACTGTATTTTTACCGTGGGGACCAGACTGGAATGCTAAGAAAATTCGTATTTTTTTAATAATAATTATGTATCCTATATATTTTTGAATCTATAATTTTCTTTCATTATTTATATTTACCTATTTTTATTATTATTTATATATGCATATTTATAGGTAAAATGATGTTAACAAAAGATGCTTCTTTAAATAGCGATTGGAGTGAAATGTTTCAAGAACGTGGATACCATACACATCCTTGCTTTATTGGTATATATTATATATTATATATTATATATTATATATTATATATTATATATTATATATTATATATTATATATTCTATGCATTTATTTTTTAATATTCCATATATATATATATATAAATTCTATTCTATATATTACATACTATACTAGGTACTTTAGATGAAGTAATAAAAGATTGTTGTCAGGACTGTCCTCCTATTCCTGATGTTGATTCCCACGGGAATCCTATAGATAAAGAGTCTTTAGAATGTTTTGTTCATGGTCCATTATCGTTTATTGTGGATGATCCAGGTAGACAATCTATTGGTTCTTTTCATCCAATAACCGCGGGAGAATGGGAAGAAGGTGCATATATATCAGAACATAGTGATAAAATTAGTATTGCTGCTAATAATGGTAATATAACATTATTAAAGAAATATATAGAAGAAGAAGGAATTCCTGTAGATACTCCTGATTCTCTAGGTAGAACACCTTTACAGGTATATATATATGTTTATTATTATAGTATATGTTTATTATATTATATATATATATTTATTATTATTATATATGTTTATTATAATATATATTATTATTATAAACTAAATGATTTCAAATTTGAATACAGATAGCTATATTATCGAATAGAATTGAAACTGTACGATATTTAATTCGTAAAGGAGCAAACATGAATATATTATATACGAATACTAGAAACATTATACATGTTACTTGCCAATATGGGTATATATTATATTTATAGTTATCATAAAACTGTTATGTATAATTATAATATGATTATATAATAATACATATATATAGATATCTAGATTTATTAGATCTTCTTTTGAAAGAAAATAAAAGAAAAGAAGAAAATGGTGAGAAATTCATTGATTTAAATAAAGAAGCAACTAATTATTCGTTAAATCCATTACATTATTGTGTTCTATATGGTCACGTGGATTGCCTTAAAAGACTATTAGAAGAAGGAAAAGATCACGTGGATCCCACACAAATGGTTTGGGATAAAGGTCATCAAGTATATATATATATATATATTAATATTTTTTATTATTATTATTTTTAGGGGTTTTTTTATATTATTTTCTTTATATTTTTTTAATAGTATGATTATTTATATATAAACCTCTATAGTCTGGAGTTCCTCTTTTGGCGTTAGCTAGTCACGTGGATGTATTTGACTCTGAAAAAGCAAAAGAAATAGGTATATAAGTATTAGTATAAAACAGAATCATAATAACATATATTCTCCCTTATATTATTAAATAGCACGACTATTATTAAGTCACGGAGCTAGTATAATGCAGAAGAATTCTTTATTAATGAATACATATCACTGCTTAGCACAATTTAATTATCCAAATTATACAAAGTATTCTATATATTTATTTATTTAATTATTCTTTTAATTATTCTTTTAATACACTATAATACGTTATTATTTTAATATACATACATATATATGAGGAAAGTATTGATTGAAGTATAATTAACTATTTTTATAGATTTTTATTAGAAGAATGTAAAGAAAGTAAAAGTATATTAAGTGATTTAGACACAAATAACGCATCTCCATTCTCATTGGCTGTTAGTCACGAGCACTTCACAATAGCTAATATCTTTCTTGATCATGACGCTCCTTATGTCATTACTCAGAAAGATCTAGATAAATCTTATGATATGTATATGATAAGATATAAATTTTTATTTATTTTACTTTTTTTTTATTTAAAATAATAATGATTGTTTATATATATATGTATAGTAAGGCGAAGTTAGGCATTCAACAATGGAGTCGTCCCTCAATTGATTCTGTTCAACCAATCACATTCCTTCTTATTATGAAACATATTTCTCTTGTTATTGATTTTGTATTTTATTATCATTATTTTTTTTTTATTATCATTAATTTTTTATATTTTAATTATTTTTTTTTTAATTTTTATTATTATTGTTTTTTAGTTATTATTATTAATAATTATTCATAATATATAATTATTATTATGAATCTATATAATTATATTCTCTATAGCTAAAGCGTATAATATCACGTGGTTATTCTGTGAACACTCTATATAATAAGACTACATTATTAGATACTATCGAGTTTTATACTATGAATCCTACAAAAGAACAGCAAATTAAGCAGTTACAAGAAACTATTAATAAGCTAAAGAATGAAATAAGATGGTCAATAAATAAATTAAAAAATTATAACGAAGAAAGCTATGAATATTATCATTATAAATTTTATATTTCAACATCTATGAATCAACTCTATAATACTTATAATAATAATACACTTTTTGCCTCAGAAGAAGAAATCGATGCTTTAAAAGAGGTATTTATATATATATATTTCGTTTTGTTTTTATATTGTGTAATAATGTTATTAACTATTATTTTAAAACTAATAATTATATATACTACATACATCAATTAATAAATACATATATTCTTATAGCTTCATGATTATTTGTGTTCTCTCGGTGGTAAATATTATCGAGAAATAGAAAAAGAAAGCGTGACTCAAATAGGTTTTCAGAATAATTCAGTCAATTCTGGA
The DNA here is from genome assembly GCA_039096225.1 of Blastocystis sp. Blastoise. NCBI lineage: Eukaryota > Bigyra > Opalinata > Blastocystidae > Blastocystis > Blastocystis sp. Blastoise. The sequence goes on from JBBPEB010000027.1 coordinate 1,085,002, forward strand.
TTTACTGCTAATCCATGTATATATATGTATTTATTATGTATTGTAATTTTATTATTTTATTATAATATGTTTTTTTTTTAATAATTATGAACATATATTCTATATATATATATATATAGTTTGTTATCCATTTGGTATGTTTGATGATAATCTCAATTCTTCTTCAGCTAATAATAATAATAATAATAATAATAATAATAATAATAATAATAATAATAATAATAATAATAATGCTATATTATCAGAGTATAAAACACCAAATGGCTCTATAGATCCTATTGCTATATTCCAAATATTTGGACCCAATAGCTATGGTTTTCGTCAATGGGGAAACGTAACGGAAATAGAGATACCTAATTATATTCGTCTTTTTAAAGCTTGTTGGGATAACGATAGAAATACAATTCATGTATGTTACATATATAAATACATATATATATAATTCTTCTCTTACTTATAGACTTTATGTACACCTGATTCCCATGGGAAATGTACACTTCTTACTGTTCGTGATTATATACACTATACTCCCTTGTCTATTGCTATTTCCCACGGTTATATTGACCTTGCATGTGATATATTAGAATTATTAGTGAAACAGTATATATATATAAATTATATATATATATATAGAAATACTACAAGATCTTCATGAATATATTATATATATATATATAGATATACGCCAATAACTGTACAAATGAAAAAAGGAAAAGGAAAACGAGTATCTAATTATAAACTACTTAATATGATAGATAACCACGGGGATTCTGAAGAAAATAGTTATATTGATCCAAATGGAGATTTAACGACTATTGTGAATCAAGTATATATATATATATATACAAGATTTTGAATATATTATTTTTTTTATAGTTGGACCCCTCTTGTTTATTTGAAGATCCCTCTCCCTTCCCGCTAAAATCCTTACCGCCAGAATATTCCGAAGAATGTTTAGCCAAGTATATATATATATATATATATTATTTTCATATTATTTGTTTACAATACTAATATATATATATATTTATTCAATATACAAAATATATTATATAGTATAAATAAATATAATAATATGTATGATTCTTTATATTCTCGGAATATGTTTGGAGTTCGAAATCCCCGTAAGAATCGTAAATGTAAAAAACGATCAATTTTTGAATATAATTTTACAAATACTGATTCTTGTGAATATATATATATGGGTAAACCAATAATATCATATAATGATATAGAAGAAGAATTAGATTCTTGTTTAGATATAGAAAAGAATGAATATATGATTATAGATATAATTACTATGCTACCATTTATATGCAAACCTGATAAATATGAACAAATATTAAAGAAATTTATATGGTTCTCCAAAGAAATTGTAGAAAAGAAAATCAAATCAAATATTGAGAATGAAGAAGCACGTGACGATATTACAAAATATTCGATTTATCACATGTCACGAAATAATGATTCTATTCCTCCTGATTCTGATAATTATTCATAGTATATATATAGACATTTTTTTTAATAATTAGTTTTTTATTTTATTTTCTTAATAATAATAAAAATAATATATATATATATATATATTACTTTTGTTATAGTAATTTTAATAATAATTATATGATGAAAGTATTGATACAACTAGATAATCCCGAATTATTAGCTATTGCGACTCGATTGTTATTCGCTGGAATGGAATTTGTTGAAGGTATATAGTTCTTTATTCTAATTCATATATACTTTATATACTTTATATATAAACTATTTAATAAAATAATGAATATATATATGAATATTCAAAAGTATATTAAATACTATATATAGAAGAGGATATTACACCTAAAAGTCTAGATAAGATTATAAATGATATATGTGAGACATCAAATGAAATAACCACGGAGGAAAAGAAATCAGAAGAAGGATTAAAAGTTATGAAACAAAATAAAAATAAAGGAAAAAGCTGTAAAGATAAAAGAAGAAGAAGGAAAGAAGAAGATGATGATAATAATGATGAAGATGAAAATGAAGATGAAGAAGAAGATTATGAAGAAGAAGATGAAGAAGATTATGATGAAGAAGAAGATGATAATGATGATGAAGAAGAATATCAATATACAGATAGTGATGAAGAAGAAATGGAACAATTGAAAGAATTTAAAAAAGGAAATAAAAAAACAAAACAACCACCCTCTATTAATGTATATATATATAATATTCTAATTAGAATTATTTTAATATATATACATATATATATAGTCTATGCATGTTATACGATTATGTTCATATTATGGATCAGAAAAGTGTTTTCATTATATAATAAATGGTAATATTCAGAGAGATATTGAATCATTCCTTATCAATAAACAATTACCTTTTCATAATGGACTAAGTAGTACATATATATGTTTGTATTAGTATTAATATATGAATATAATAGTAGATGTTTATATATTAATCTCGCTTTCTATCGCTTAATATATTTTTCTTGAAAATTTTTATATACATATGAAATACTATGCTATTATTTTTATTTATAGAATTGTCTTCAAAAAAGTTATATAGAGGAACATTTGAATTAAAATTTGAAAAGAAAGAATTTATTCGTAAACTGATTCATACAGCAGCTCAAGGTAAGCAATTAAATATGCTGAAAACCTTGTTGAATTTAGCAGAAAAGCATGATATTGATAAGCAATATTTATTTGATAAACAAGGAAAGATGTTATCATTATTATCTTCTATTCCTGTAGTTTCATTTGATTTTATTTCCTTTATTCTTCCTCTATATGATTGGTCTGATAGTAGTTATAGAAGATTACTTGATAATATATACGTACATATTACTCATGGAGTTGATTATTTTAAATCACTTATTTATATGATTGATTACTTGATAGATCATGTATATATATATATATATAAAACTTTGAAAAGATATCTTTTCATTATTTATATTTTTATTATATATATATATATATGTATAGAAGAGAGAATATTGTTTGAATAAGATTATGGGTAAAATCATTCTTTATGGACAAATAGAACTATTACAATATATGCTTAAGAAAGGAGTTCCCTTATGTATGATTTTAATATATTATTTATTATTATTTTTTTATTATTATTTTTTTTTAAAGACTTGTAGTACATTTATTATTATATACATTTTTATTACATATATTATTATATAATTTTTATTATTATTTTAATATTATTAATTATGATAATAATAATTTATATTATATATATATATAGTTACAGATATTGAAATGAGCTTACCATTACCTATTCTTCAAAGTGTAGCGAAATCTGAACAGTTGAATATGTTTAAGTACTTATATGAAAATAAACTGAAAGATACTATTCAACAGTACATAATTATATTGTTTATTATTTGTTATTTATTGTATTATAATATATGATGGTAATTAAAATTTATATATACATATATATATAGAGAGGATTATCATGGAGAAACAGTAGTTGATATAGTGAATAATAATATTGAAACATATGCAATAAGTCCTACACTTTTAGAGAGTTTTAATAAGAAGAATATAGATAAACGTTATATAGTTGTACAGAACCCATTATTATATAGATATCAGCAAAATAATGATGATTGTATCATAGATGAGGAAGTTGATAGTGAAAAAGAAAAAGAAATCAAAAATATGAAAAGAAAAATTTATGAAGACACATCTAATAATAATTTAAATAGATATAATCAAAGATTTGTATTATTTGAATATGTTAATAAACGAGTGTATATATATTTATTGTTTATATTTATTTATTATTCATTTGTTTTATTATTCTTTTAATTCTTTATTGATTATTCTTTAAATATTATTATTTCTACATATATAGTAAGAAAGAAGATCGTGAGATAGTATCATATGAAGAAATAAAACGTCATCAATTAGATGATATTAATGGAGTGAATGATGAGTGTTTAGGTGGAAGAGGAAGAGGAAGAGGAAAAAGAAGAAATAAGATAGTATTACAAAAGAAAATAGAAGAAGAAGAAGATACTGAGGATTGTTATGATGAAGATGGAAATCAAACAAATATATATTATTATATTGGTCTTGATAGTAAATCTCAATTAAGTTATAGAATTTAAATAATAATACTATCTCTTTTATTTAATCCTATATAATATATATATTAATTCTATATGTATATATTTGCTTATTAAATTAATGTTTATGTGTCTCATTCTGCTATTTTAAAATCAAATTATTTATTTATATATTCTTTTGATTAATGAATTCGACAATAATATGCTTTTTTTTAAATTAAACTTATAAACTATTTTCTTTTATAAATAAAAACATAGATATAAACAAATAAAAAAATATATATATATATATATATATATATATATATATATATATATATATATATATATATATATATATATATATATATATATATATTTATTTATTTGCATTTAAAGAGACCAAGTTTGTTTACCTTGTAATAAAGGAAGAGTAGTTGAGAAATGTTGACCAAACTTACCTTCATAGATGATATTATCTATAAAATAAAAAAATTAATATATTTATTTCATACAGATGAATGTATTTACTATGTATTGATGATAATAAATTAATAATTATCTTCTTTTTAAATAGTTTAATATATATATATATATCAGGTTTATAACGAAGAGAAGGCTTATATTGTTCAGTTTTATCTTCATAACCAACTACAACAGCAACTGATACTCCATATCTATATATATAATAATATATAATATATAATAATATATAATAATATATAATATATAATAATATATAATATATAATAATATATAATATAATATATATATATATACCTTGAGGGGATATTGAATTTCTTGTTAATACGATTAGAATCATATCCACCAAGAATAATATTACCTAATCCAGCAGCTTGACATAAAATACAGAATTGCATAACAGCATAAGAAGTATTAGAATCAGACCAAGCATCAGCAGGACCTCTACGAATAACATTAGAATATAATCCAGTAATCCACATATGAGTTCTTATAAATAATTTCATAATACAATTAGAAGGAGCAATGTTGTTTACTATGTATAGAATAAATAATGATTAAAATATAAATATATAATATATAACTAATAAATACACATCTTAGCATGTCCTTTAACACCAGCATCAGAATGTCCAGCAGCACGTTGAAGTTCACAATATTCAGATTGTAATTTATAGGGTTGTTTATCATATAAAAAGAGAACTGTTGCAGCAGCAGTCTTAACAAATCTCTCATTACCAAGTAGCATAGTTTCTGCTAATTTCTCTTTGTCTTCTTTACTACGAACTACAAGAATCTTATAAGGTTGAGCATTAATGGAAGTAGGAACAGATTGAGTAGCAGTTAATATATCTTCTAAAACACCTTGAGGAATTTCTTTATCAAGGTATTTTCTAACAGAACGTCGTTCTAAACATATATTCTTCACAATAGAATACGATTCAGGAACAGCTGAAGACATCATTCTTTAAATCTTTTGAGATAATTAAATAATAATTTTAAAAGAAAATATGAAAGAAAATCTTGAGAAAAATTTAAAAAACAGTATTATTTGTCATTCGTTGTGTACCAAATGAAAGAAAACACAACAAGAATCGAACTTTCGATTTGGAAAAAAAGGAAAATATAGGGGAAAAAATAAAAAAAATATGTAGAAAGAAAAGTTTGTGGGTATCATCAGGGATTCATGGATTAGCCCCTATCGACAAAGGATAATTACCTCTCTTCCAAAGAATATGAGACAAATTATTAACAAAATAACTTAATATTATTATATTCCATATTATTAGTTTTGGGTCGTATAATTCTTCAGAAATAATTAATGGTTAGAATAGAGAAACTCAGAGTTTGATAATAAATAATGGAATGTTAAAATTTTGTTACTTCATATTCTCTATAGTCTTCTTATTTATAGATATACATATATGATGGTATTGTATATATTTTGTCACCATTAAATCTCACCTAAAATGATTATTTAATATAATTAGAGTAATTAAACCATGTACTAATTTATTATTATTTTGTTTTTTGACATGTAAGAATGATAGCAAGGATATTTCAATGCATTTAATGAATCATTGGAATCATTAAATAATTTTTTTTCAAAATTGAAATGACAAAACTAATGAAAAATATCGTTTTTATCGTTAGTAATACCAGAAATCGTATTAAAATATCAGACCTAGACTATTTCTTCATTAGAATGTTTTTTTTAAATAATTGTCATTCAAAATCTAAAGAATAAAATAAATAACAATGAATATTAATCGTAAAACTTATGTAGATAACAAAATATATATATTGATTAATTTATGAAGCTATCAGGAATTATTTTTATGAAATCTAATATGAAAATATTTTTATAAAAACAATTTTATTTTTTTTGAATTTTTTTGAATCTAACTTCTTTTATTATTTAATAAAAATACTTTCAACTGTTGTTATATTAGACTGTGTATTACTTCCGGGATCTCTGAACAAGGTGAATATATCTCATTTCTTCAAGTTTATACTTTTCATTGACAGAATAAAGATTCTATTTTATTGAAGAAACATTTAAAATACGGGTATACAAAATTATTAGCAGTTTCTATTGTCAATAAATAAATTTAAGAGAATTTATTTATAATTACGCTTAGACTATACACAATACTGTGATATCTTCCATGAGAATGATAGGAAAATGAGTATTGGACAACCATATGCATAAATCTATGAAGTTTGTGTTGAATAATAAAAAAAAGATGAGGGATTAAAATAAATATATAAAACAAAAGAAATAATAAATGGTTCTATGAAAAGAACAAATGATAAGAGAACAAAAGTCAATATAGAATATTAAAAATTGTTAAGATACATGTGATAGAAAATATATATATAGAATAATCTATTAGAGTTAGACTATCAAATCAAATAACAATATAGAAGTAAAAAAAAAAGAAAAATAATATGATTATCATATTATGAAATATATAAGAAAGTTATAATTATAATAAATATATATATCATGCAAAATAGAGAGTACATAAGATATATTATATAAAGATTTTTACCAGTTGATATATTCAATCATATATAACACATAGGTTAATATTGAAATAATATAGCAAAATAACAAGACAATTGATTTTGTTCTATAGAGAATAATTTAAATATGAAAATAAAGAAGAGTTGCATAACAATATATATTTAATAATAATATCTGAATACTAATATAAATATACTTAGTTAATTGACATTTCATCTGTTTCCAAATTAATGAAGCTCCAAGAGTAATAGATATATATATAATAATACATATAGCAAGAAGAAGCACTACTTTAATAACAGACATAGAACTAGAAATAATCATTATAGAAGGAGAAAAAATATCATAAAATAACCACGGTAATCCAAGTCCTAAACATATGTATAGTTTATTAAAGAAACATATAAATAATCAATAGAATAAGATGTTAGATTAGAAATATAGTGCATATAATAGACATCGAATAGAATAATCATAAGTAAAACAAATAATATATAAACGTAAATAAAAGATATATTCATGATTTGAGATCCAAGTGTATTTGAAATAGCCATATTTCCATATCCTTTCTTTAATACATATATAGATTGAAGCAAAGTTGTATATTGACCAATACATCCTACTAATAAAATACCCATAAAGGAAAGAAGGGATTCTCTTGCCTTTATAAATAATGGAATAATAGCATTATATATTGCGTGTAGTAACAATTTTATAATAATAAATAAATAAATATAATTTAATATTATAAATAAATAAATAAATAAATAAATATAATAATATAATAAATAAATATAATAATATAATAAATAAATAAATAAATAAATAAATAAATAAATAAATAAATAAATAAATAAATAAATAAATAAATAAATAAATATATATATATATATATATATATATATATATATATCTACATTTCCATGACCAATAAGAATAGCCCATCGTTCGGAGACTAAGGATAATCCAATAGCAAATAAAGAAAGCCAAATAACACATAATAGGAAAGTGACATAATAATAACGTTCATATTTTGAATCTATATATATGAAAAAAAAATACATAAAAAATATTTGAAATGATTTATGCAAAGATAATAATGATATATACTTATCGATCCATCAATAATAGTATTTTTATATATAAATTCAAGGGGTTTTATAAAAATGCGATAATTCCATTTATGCACGTTTGTGAAGAATACTATAGAACAATAATTATTGATTTGCTAATATATATCTACTATATATATACTTTGGAATGTATTCTTAGTATATAATTTATATAAACTACGTATAAAATTATCAATTTTCTCTCCAAATTTAGTTCCAAAATTATATTCTGATTCATTATAATTTATATTATTACTATTCTCAGAATTATCAGGTAATAATGCATCTACTAACATTTGAGGTGAGTTATTTGGTTTTGTATAAATAGGTAAAGCTTCTGTATTTGGAGATATATATGATGTAGTTGATGTACTAATAGAACGAGGGGTAGATAAGAAATTTAATTCTACAAATGATACTAAGTTATCTTGATCAATTTCCTATACATTAAATATAATATAAAGTGATATATAATAATAATAATAATAATAATAATAATAATAATAATAATAATAATAATAATAATAATAATAATAATAATAATAATAATAATAATAATAATAATAATAATAATAATAATAATAATGATAATAATAATAATAATAATAATAATAATAATAATAATAATAATAATAATAATAATCATCATCATCATCATAATCATAATCATAATAATAATAATAATAATAATAATAATAATAAATAAATAATTCATATACATATACAGAATAATATAATATCTCAGAAAATAATAATAAAAACAAAATAATATATATACCCCTCTTTTTAAAAGAAAATATCGACGAATAATTGGTGCAAAAATAAGTATAGCAATATATATAATATAGATAGCAATTAATAATATAGAATCATAAAGTTGAACATATCCATCCCAAAGTACCCAACAAAGAACAGTTAAACTTAATGTATATCTATATAATTATTATTGTATAATCATAATTAAATAAAAAAAAATACATGATAATATCTCTTAGTAAAGGTCTTCTCTTAATTATAATAGTACATGAAGAACATAAACCTAAAATTGCTGGAATAAAGGTAAAACTAGTAAGACCAGAACCAATAACAGCTCCTAGTCCAAAATCAACATATTTTTGGCCTTGAATAACAGTAATAATGGAAAGCAAAAGAAGAGGAAGTGAACTGACAAACGAAACAATACTTGCTCCTGCAACATCTTCACGGAGCTGATGTTTCACACATAAAGTTTCTATGCAAGGTATCAATCGAAGTTGACAGATCTAATAATATATACAAATAAACTATTTCTATATCATAGAAAAAAAGAGTAAACTATATATACTACGTACAACTCCTGTAGATAGAATAACAAATAATAAAAACAATATTTCACCAAGAATCTCCCAAGGAAGTGTAGTGGATTCAACCATTTATGACACACTATGGTCTTTAAATTAAAAAAATTAGTTACAATGATAAACTAAGGCTATATATATATACAAACACGAACAAATAGATAAAAAAGATATATTCATCATCAATCAGAAAAGTTACCTTCAAAAATCAAAATTCCCGTTTTTGTGTTTTTATCAAAAAATCGTTTCTTATTAATATGTTATGAAAATGAAAAGAAATTCTCATTAAACATTTCATCCATTGACTAAAGAAGAAGATCTATGAAATAAGCTATAAAAATCTTAGAAAGAAGTAAATCACTTCAACTCACCGTGAATGAAACATAATTTAATTACAAATGAGTTTTATGCTTAAAATGAAAATTATATATAAACCATTGAAATGATAATCATAAACAAATTATTCAAAAATTATCTTTTTTATATAGTCCAGTTTTCTATGCATAAGATTATTAAAAATTTATATACAAGGATTCTAAATTGAATAAATATATGTAAATCACTAAATACTACAAGAATAATATTACAAAAAATATGGATAAACTTATATTGAATAATTAATCAAAGTATTCCTATGTAAATATCGGTTCTATACCAATTTCAAAATATAAATAACATCACATAGAATTAATTACTATAATAACGAGAAAATGAAATGGAAAAACAATTGTTTTTACATTTGGCTTTGATATCTTTTTGTATTTATTTAGCATTGATGTAATTAAGAGTGATATGAGATGCATAAACCTGTGAATATAATACTATGTAGTACTATTGTATTTAAAACATCAAAATTGTTTTTTTGAATAATGATTATCCGATAAAAAAAGTATTTTAATTAGCATTTGAATAAGAAACATAACAATGAGTCAATCTCTTATGTTTTATTCAATTAACATGAGTCTTGCAAGAAACTTTTTTTTCAAATAAACTATCGTCAACAAATAAACTTTATTTCTATATAGCAAGGATGATGAATAACTTATCTCATTATTTTGTAACAACCAATAAATTAAAATCGACATGAGATCTGTCATTTTTATTATTAAAAGCCACTTATGACGGGATACATAGATAATTCATATTCACAACAAGCAAAATGTTTGAAATAGCAATTATATATCTTAATAGTAGTATAAATTGAAAATGATCGTCTGTATTTGTATAAAATTAAGGAGTAATACATGCATTTGATTAAATTATATGCTTATTCATGAACCAGAGAATTGTTTTAAAAGAATATGACTCATTATTATAACCAAAATCCTTAATAAATTAACTGAGTATTGAATTCAATACTTAGAAGGATTTTTGATTTTATAAGTGCATATAAATATAAAAGACGTCTCTTTAAAAAAGAAATAGTAGTGCCTCATACACTGTTGGTGGAATGAATCTCTAGAAAAACAATTCTCAGTACAACGTAAGACTGACAAAGGGTTGTCATAATAAGTATTCGAATAGAATCAAGAATGGAAGAAAGCGTTCAGAAATGAGATTCTTTATTTGGTATATTACTGGATGAACGAAATTATGAACGAGACTGTCGAATAATCTGAAGTATCTCAAGAATAATGTTCAATCTCTTTTCAATGACGTTTTTTTATAGTGGAAGATAGGACTGTCAACCTGTTTGCTCATTAGTACTTGGTATGATTTCCAAAGATGAGAAAAGAATCTTGATTATTTAAAAAAAAATGCATGAAAAGTAGATTTCTCCACAAAAATATTTTTTGAAAAAAGAATAAAGATATAAACAAGAGAATGGGGTCATTCAAACAATTCGTTGTAATCTTATTGCAATTTTAAAATTATCAATTTAATAATTTTTTTTTCGCTTGTGTAAGTAGCTTTATATTATATTTTTTGTATTTTGATTTCTGTTTTCTCCTATATATATATATAATTTTGCCTTTGAAAATTATTATAATAATAATAAAAAAAAAAGAAAATCATTATTTTAATTCCCTTTTATTTTTCTATAGTTATACTTAAAAAGTAAATAATAAAGCTAAAAAGAAAATGTTACAAAATAAGAGATCTTTGATATTTCTGTATTTTATATTACTGTGTGTAACTGCTTGTGTTGATATAAATGGAGAATGGCCCGAAGTGAATAGTGGTGAGATGTCTACAATAGGTTGTGATATATCATCAAGTGGTATACGAAGACGTTTATGTTTAGAAAGTGGTGACTGGGGCGAAATTGAAGATTTATGTATAGAAAATACAAATATTGAGATAATAAGTCCATTTTATTCTCAAGATAATATGAGAGGTGGTTTAAATCCAACAAATACAACTTTTCGATTTACTACTTCTTCTTCTTTTACAATAAGTAGTTGGTTTCGTGTTCGTATAGATAATAGTTCAACAAGAACAACTTTATTTTCTTTTTCTAATGGTTATACTTATTCAAATGGTAAATTTCGATTATTAGAAATATGGCAAAGTGGTCGTCTTCATTTAGATGCTTGGGGAACAGGTGTTGATGTTGATGGTTCTACTATAAATGGTTGTAATAATCTTGGTGATAATATTTGGAGATTTTTAGTACTTCGTTATGATTCTTCTTTAAATACTTTAGAAATAAAAATAAATGGAAATACTTGTATTTCTACAAGTAATAGTATACAAAATTTATCTACAATAGATGATTCTTATTTTATGTCCTTAGGTTCTATAGAATCCAATTTTGCAAATCCTTATCATATTCATTCTATTCTTGCTTTCTCTTCTTTTACTTATTATCGTAATAATGCTTTATCTAATGATGTTTTAGAAGTTCTTAAAGGAAATCAACCTGAAGATATAGGTATAGGTATTCGTCGAGTATATTATAATAATGATAAGAATTCTATTCATGTTGATATTATTCCTCAATCTATTCCTAATGATGAAACAAATGTAATTATTAGTTGTATAGCTATAGCTATTGATAATACTATAAATATAAATATTCCTTCTATTGATGATATTCTATTATCTTCAAATTCAATTGATGAATTTACTATTGGATCTATTTCTACTATTCTTATTCCTATTATAGATAATACAAAAGATTATCATATTTATTGTGCTGGTAAAGGTGATTCTTATAAAACTTCTCCTTTATCTTTAGAACAAAATAGTATTATTCTTCATCATAATTATGAATCTATTTCAGAATCTTTAACTAAAATAAAAACAAATCAAGTTAATATTAATAATTCTTTATTTTGGATTCCTTTTGAAGATTCTCTTGAAGATTATTCTATTTCATTTTATATTAATACAATTCAAACATCTTCTTTCTTCTTTGGATTTCGTTCTGCTTTATATTTTAATAATGAAGGTACAAAAGATATTATTATTGAAAATGGTAAAATTGGTTTAAAACTATATACTAGTTCTTCTACTAGTCAATCATTTATGTCTATACAATCAATTAATGATGATATATGGCATCATATATTATTTTGTTATTCTTCTTCTACAAATACATATACATTATATATTGATAATAATTTAGATTCTTCATTTATAAATAATGATTCTTCTTCTTATTTAATTGCTCCTTATTTTGGATTTTATTTTATTAATGGATATACTCAATTTATAGGTAGTCATAAAGAAATACGTTTCTATCATTCTATTCTTAATGAATCAGAACGTTTATCATTATATAATGATATTCCAAAAGAAATTAATATTCAAAGTAGTTATATATCTACTGAAAATTCTGTATCAATTACTTTCTCTATTCAAAAATTATTAACTAATGAATTAATTCCTATTTATATATATATTCAAGAATCAATTCTTCCTATACCTTCTTCTTCTATTATTATTAATGAAGGTCAATTTCTTTCTGTATCTAGTCTTGAAGAAAATAATATTATTTTTAATAATCTTAATAATGATACTATTTATTTTGTTTATTTCTTTATTAATATGATTGATTATTATGTTATGACTGAAGAAGAAATTATAGAATATAAATTATCTTTAACTACTTTATCTACTTCTCAATGTCAACAATTTATTGCTACTCAAAATTGTTCTCCATCTAGTC